>AWUE01017994.1:0-13895 GCA_001974825.2 Corchorus olitorius
GTACAAATTTGGGGTCTTTTAATTTTGAGAGTAAGTGTGCTTCCCTTTCATATATATTGAGGGATCTTATTTTCTTTATATTAATTCTTAACTTGATTTACTTGGATTTATCTTTGTTTCTTAAATTTTGGGTGAGATTGTAAGATTTAAGATATTATTTTTCTAGATTTGTTCTTCAATTTGAATCTTGAAATTTGTGATTTTGATATCTATGATACTTGATAATTAGAAATAATGAGTTTTGTGCATTGAAACCTCTAGAAGTGTAATTTTTGATTATGTGGCATGCATGGGTCATGGTGACTAAGGATCATTAGGAGGTTAAAGTTGATTTTCTTATTGGTAGTGGAATCGTATGGTGATAGTTGATGAACTAGAATAGTTGAGCTAGCTAATATATATATATATATATATATATATATATATATAAACACTTCTAATTTGATAACACAGATATACTGCCTTACCCTCTTTTCCTGAATTCTTAGGGTTTTTGATTTTTTTTTCAAGGTTAAGTTTGGTAATCAAGGGTATCTCAGTGGGTAGTTGAGAATTTGTTGCTGGGTTAAATTGGAAATCTTCAGCACAGCTTCCCTCAATTTGTTATATAAGCTCTGTTTAGGTTTGCAGAGGCAGGTGTTGATTTAGAAAGCCAGCTGTTGATTCATAAGCCCAGCTGTTGATTTGTGGTTCTATGTGTGTTTGTTCAAAGGCACCTGTCGACACACTCTCTTCTGTTTCTCCCATTTTCAAGTGGTGGATTCTTCTCCTTCTTCATCTCCTTGTTGCATTTTCTTCTTTCGATTCCTCTCTTTTATAAATTTCCATTTATTTTCCCATCTTTGTTCTTCATCTTCATATTTTCTTCTCCTCCTTTTAATCTTTTCTTCCGCATATAATTTTTTTGTTCTTTTTCTATTCAAATGTCTGACAGGCAAAGAGAATTGGATGTAGAAAACAAAATTGGAAGTTGGGTTAGTCTAGCAAATCGCTATTCTCTTCTCTCTGAAATTCACTCTCCCTTTGATCTTCTTCACTAATCTCTCCGCTTTATCAAAACCCACAGTTAGTCTCTTTATTTTTGCCCATTTTCCATTTTGTACCTTTGAAAATTGTTTCTTTTAATTGGAGTGTTAATTCTTTGATTTTGTTCTATTTCAGGTGGAAGTGGAATTCTTGATGAGTTTGTTTGATAGGGGAATGCAGGAGGATAAAGGAAGCTTATTGAGGTGAATATAAAACTTGCTCTTAACTGTGGGTATAGAACTTTGTATTGATAGAATTGAAAAGAAAATTAGATTTCATTTTATTTGGATGAGAATGTGAGAATGAATATGAGAAGAAGCAAATTTTGAAATTTCTGGAAAAGTGAGAAAATTTGTCAGAATGAAACAAGCTTAATGTGATTCTTTCTATTTTTTGCTCTTTATTCCTGAATTATGGACTTTCATTAAATAGGATGCTTTTCAAAGTCTTAGTTGAATGTCCTTCCTTTTGTATTTGTTGATTGATTGATGAATCAGTAGTATTATCAGTACTCCCCATCGTTTTCATTTGCCTTCTCTGTTTGCATGTGTGTTTTAATTTTCTTGCCAAGAAAATATTTTTTAATTATGGGTGTTAGTGGCACTGGAAAATCATGAGCCTGTTTATTTCATTCCTTGAATTCTCAATTTGAAGGCTCATTACAAGAATTTATGAACGTTAAAGAGATTGAAACTGGAAGTTTCTAAATTTCAGGTTGGTTTTCTGTTTTTCTGTTTGATATCTTGCTGACCTGATACCTCTGAAATTTCTACTCCAAAATCTCTTGAAGCCAATTGGCATGTATTGTATGAGAACTGTGAGAGCATTTTTAAAGACTTATCAGTAGTAGGTAAGTGAAATTTCATATGACTTCTAATGACATGAAAATTTTGCCATGCCTGTGCTTTTTTATGTGGATACTTAATTAGATATGATATTTTTTTCCTTCTGCAGTTTGATAATCATGATCATGAGAACATGTTTTTGCTTAGGTTTGATGCACTTTGGGAGTACCTAATATTTAGGCTGAGGTTTTCTTTAAACATTAAATCTCTTGCTTTCCATTAAAATTAGTTTGCTGATACTAATTTTTCCATTAAAATTAGTCCTAACATTTTGATATTTAAACAATATTAAAGAAATTTTTCTTTAGCAACGCCTCTAAGTATTAGTTTAGGACTCAACCTATTCTGATTTCTGACATTTCAATTCCCCATCATTTTCTTTCTTAGGTTTCCTCACGGTTCTTCTTGAGTGCAAAAATGCAGATGGCTCAGTGTGTTAGGTGAGATGTCATTTTCATGTTCTGATGATAATTTTTCTTTTTTATGAAATGCTTATTGTATATTACTAGCCTCATTCTCACATGCAAGCATGAGCAATTACAGTTCATATTCCAACAACTACTATTGACTCACTTACACCTAATTCTTTTTAATAATTATTTTTTGGTTTATGGATTTGTCTTCAATATTGCTTTCCTTAAAAATTTGCTTTTTTGGCTATGCAATTTGAGTAACTATTGCTGGTGTTTTAACTACTACTTTCGGCTAATATTTTTCTTCCTTCTTCCATAGGGTTTGTAGATTGTAGTTGTTAAAAGTTTAGGCCATTTTATCTGAGTTGACATTCAACAAGTTTTGGCCCTTAAGTGAACTTCTACATCAGTAGCTTCTGGATATCTGAAAAAGCCAAGGAAGAACTCCAGCTCATGCGAATGATCCTACTGACTATGATGTAGCTTTTAACTTTGAGTAAGTATACTTCTCTGCATTTGATTGGCACCGACTAGAAAATATCTAATTTTGACTGCATCAAACAATGACTTAAGCAACTTATTATTGGTGCTATATTCATGAGTGTCTTTGTTAGAATTTTCATGTTGCCATTAAATATTGTAAAGTAGCTCTGTGAATGTCTCATTTCAATATTGACATTTTTTATTCATGGTTTCAACATTCTTTGATGAGTGTTTGTGAGATTCATGTGTGGTTTTCCTCCTTGAACCATGCTTTTATCTTATTAGAATTTGTCTCATTTTTGTAGCTCTGAAATGTAATGAGAGCTTTGAGCTAGACAATTGTCAAATTTGACTGATTTGAAGGTAAATTTAGGCCATGTTAATCCCATGCTTCAGCTTACAAACATCCTCCATGCAATAGGCTTTTCCATTAAAGGCTATCTATATACATTGTTTTCAGTCTTTTTTCTTCAAACTTTATAAATTTATTTATAGTGTATGAGTAACGTTTCAACTACAAGTATGTCACCATTATTAATTTTGCAAACATGTTTGGAAACTGTTAAAATTGTGCAGCTTTGTGTTCTTGGCAATCTTTGTCCTGAAACAGTGGAGGAAGGTTTTGCTATGTCACCTTCGATCAAGGTATAAATTTCCTAGCAACTATTTTCTGTAACTTTACCTCTATTACATCCATTGTTCAGTTTCATATTAGCTTAACATGTTTGTATCAATTAAGATTACCAAATACCTGTCAGAATTCAAAGTTCAAAACATTTCTTTTTTTTCCACTACTTTCTATAGCTCAGTTGTGAAGCGGAAAGAAGGGTTAATAGTGTCTCAAATTCAAGGTTCATAGTACCAGCAGTAGGGCTATAATATTGCTGCATTTTGCAAGGAGCTCTGGATTTCATCTTTCCTTAAAGGCATTTGAAAGACTTTAGGTTTTTGCAAGTAGATAGCAGAAGGTGAGATCTCTCTCAAGCTCACTTTGTTGTTAGGAATGGCTAACGAGTTGTTTATTTAGTAATACAATATTCTATTAAAACTCTAAAAATTTTATTGTTGCAGCTTACATTCAGGTCAGGATAAAATTTGTAGGGTTTGCCCATGTGTATCAGTGATTTGTTGAGAAGTTTATGCTTTATTTGAATCTTTGATCTGTTTTCCATATCTGGATTAAAATCTTTCTTTCCATCACTCTTATTTTGCATTGCACAAAAGGAAGGGTTAGTATTTCACATTTAGTAAGCAAGTTGAACCAGTTCATCGATCTAGGGCCAAAAGTTCAGTTTTTAGAGCAGATTATAGTGTAGGAAATCGTTGTTGCTTGATTCATTGTATACCCCCTTAGCTCCTCCCTTCATACTAACGTGTAGAGGACAAGTTTATTCCCAGGAAAAACGTAGCAAATGCCTTACAAATTATGAAAAATGAAAAGTCGTATTGCATCTTGCAGGCCCTTCACGTCATGTACCCTCTTTCCAATTACTATAGAATTATATTATGGAAGGTCAAAAAGCAGGCTCAAGGCTTTGAATTCCACTAAAGTAAATTATACCGATCTTTACTGTATCAATGAATTATGAACGGTGAGCCCACTACTTATATTTACATTTACTTATAAACACATTTTTCTATCAGTTTTGAAACCAAGCTAGGTGGTTCTAATTTGTTAAGTTAAAAAAAAAATAGAAAACATATATTAGTAGATTTGAGGCTCTTTGGATGAACCTTTCAAATGAATATATTGAAACCCCAAACCAAACTTACAATATGATAGTCATGGCTTTTGACTTTTGGAGCAGATGGTTACCTGTCAGAATTCAAAGTTCAAAACATTTCTTTTTTTTTCCACTACTTTCTCTAGCTCAATTGTGGAGCAGAAAGAAGGGTTAATAGTGTCTCAAATTCAAGGTATATAGTACCAACAGTAGGGCTATAATATTGCTGCATTTTGCAAGGAGCCCTGGATTTCATCTTTTCTTAAAGGCATTTCTGTTTTTTTCTTTTATCTCAATTTCCTAATTGTATTTTTCCTTCTTCATATATCATATATGGTGAATTTTTTTCTCCTCTCAGTGATGGGAAGAGTGAAAAAGATGAAGGACAGAGGATCGTGAACTGCTTGAGAGGAAGGTTGCTTAGAGAGCGACAAGCTTTGAGGTTCTGCAAAAGAAGATGCAGAAGTTACAGGCAATAAGGTCTGCTTTTGTTATATCAATCTAGGTGTTAAATTCAACATTGAGGCTTTGCATTTAATTGGAATCAAAAGAAACTAAATCCAATTTATTTAATTTCATTTCAGAACCTAAACGTCATAATATTTTAACTTGCATTGCATCTCTGAGAAAAGTCTTAGCATCTAAATAAGTTGTTCATTTTCATGCTATTGCAGATGTGAAAGCCCAAGCAAAGACAATTGGAGCTGAATCGTAGAAAGTCTTTGGAAAGTTTTTATTATTTTGATCAATATGGAGTAGTTAAGAGGATAGTAAATTACATGTAAATAAGTTGTATGCATATGATGTTGTCTTATGCTCTCGAAAAATCAAGCAATTATTAATGGCAGATTACCAATGTACTTTAATGGTTAATAAACACCTCAAACGTTTTTTATGTTCGGCTTGCCCTTTCAAACTCAAGTTGTATGCATATGATATTTTATGCTCTTGAAATAATCAATCTTATTAATGGCAGATACCAATGTACTGGCTAATAAACACCTCAAAGTCTTTATGTTTAGCTTGCCCTTTGAATTAGCAAAAAAATTCCGAGGACACGCGTGGCGAAACGCGTGGGGAAGATTCTAGTATATATATATTTGGTGATGGCCCAAATATGTAGTAGGCTAGTAGTCATGAAAATGATAAATTTTTTATAATTGCTTTGTTTGAATTGATGGAAGTAGATAGAATTTATGGTGGAAAGTAATGTGAATGAATAATTGAGGAATACAAGAGAAATATAGTCCATCAGGGTGAATTGGACCAATATAAGTTTACCTAGTTGGAAAATGGATTATTAGTGGTGGATGCTACAAGTAGTATATGATGCCTATTGATGAAAAAGAATAAAATGTGGACCAATTTTGTATGGTTAGTTATGCTTTGTTCAAGATTTATATGGGTTTGCCAAGTTCATTTTTAAATCGTATCCATTATTGATCTTCTCCCCATCTATTAGTTACTTCCATTAAATTTGCATTCTTTCGGTAAATATTAGGTTGTCCATAGTTTAGCTAATGTGAGTAAAATTACAACTTTACCCCTAGAAGGAATTGGCTTATCTAAACACGCTATTTGACCATGTAAGGTTAGAGGATCACGTATGAACACTAGTAAGTTAAAATTATAGTTTTGCCCCTAAACGCTAGAAATGATCAATTGAGCCCACGAAAGCGTATTTTAAATCCGAAACGTGTCATATATCCCTGATAGAGTTATATAGACATATTAAGATCCTTTTAAGTAAGATCATGGGGTCTGGGTTATGTTTTTTTTCTTGTGATTTATTCTGTTTTATATGACTGTTTTGATATTTTTGTTTGTTACTTTGGTTTATGATTTTGATTATGATCCTGATTTTAATGATTTTCCTTGTGATGGATGTGCTTCTCAATCAGACGGCTGAGGCGCTGATCGAGACATCGGCTAGGCTCACAGTGGATAGGCTATGGGGGTGTACGAATCCCCTGAACTGTGAGTGAGCTGTCCTCAACGGAGAACCCGTTGAAGAACTGTTTTATATTGTTTTATTTATATGATTTACAAATGATTTTATTAAATGATTTTGGGTGCATGAATTACTTGTGAATATGATTTTGAATTGTTGATAACCATACGGGGATTTGTGGACTAGCGCGGTTCAGGAAGTACGTATGACTTGGGTTGGTGGTTATACTAGCTAGTAGTTGAACTCATTTGGCGGACCATGATTTGATTTGGATCCACATGGTTCGTCGCTCCAGGCCCGACATGCCATATATTTGCACTGGTTCGGCGTGTGCATGGGGGAGTTAAACTGGGTGTGTTGCGGCCACCACGCAGTACCAGACCCAGGCCAACGTCAGGATCAGCGTTTTCCTTGACGATCGAGTCGTTGGCCTAGGCAGTTGTCTTTGTTTTTGCTATCTCTTGTTCCTCGTTTTCTCTATTGACTTATGGTTTCAGTTTTTAAATGCTGCAGCCTTTTACTACCGTATTTGTTTTTAATGTTTCCGCTTTTACTCTGACTTGCATACCTCAGTATTTCAGATTTATACTCAATTCATGTTTTCGGTATTTTTATCTGGTATTGACGCTTCGTGGAGTCTTGGTGTACGTGAGCAGCCGGCACATGTTTCGAGGTAACAAGGGGGTTGTCCGTGCTTGACTTCCGGGTCAGGGTGTGACTTAAAGAGTTTCCATCTTCCTAGTGACTTTCAAGCTTTTTCACGCACTGACGTTTCTAGGGAAGCGTACTTCTTTTCAAGCTTTTTCACAATCTCTCTTTTCAATTTGTTTTGCTTTTATTTTCTTGCCTTATACTCCCTCCGTCCCATATTATCTGTCCCTTTTGGGTCAAATTAATCCTACTTTTGACCTTTAATTACAAAAAATATATATACAATGAAATTTTCAAAAAATATGTTTTGAAAAGTTTAAAACTTAACTTAATCAAAACATTATCTTTTAAAATTTATTTTTATGTATTTTTTTTATGATTAAAGGTCAAAGTTAGTAAACTTTGACCCAAAAGGGATAGATAATATGAGACTAAGGGAGTAATTCCAAATTAATCACTCTTTTTTCTTTTTTAATTTGTTGAAGAAGTCTGCTTGTTTTTCTAGAGTAAAAACGTAACCTCTTCCAAATGAATTTACTCCCCTTTTATTTCACTAAGTGTCCAAGGGTTGTAGTCCAAATGAGTTTGAGAGACTGAGTGACTCCTTGAAATTGAGATTGAGATTGAGTGAGTCCAAGAGTTGTGATCCCAACAACCAAATCCAAATTTTCGGTTCTATATCAATCTTTATCTCATTTTCCATAACCGATTCTAATCCATTTTATTTTAAATTTAAAGTGCAACTTCCTTTTGCAAACTAAATTGGACATTGCATTCTATTGGGCCTCAATTTCCTTGGGTCCAAAATAAGCCCAAGACCCATAAAAACTAAAGCAAGGAACTCCAACTTGGATTAAAAAGTATAGGCTTGTCACGTTGTCAAAATTAATTAGGCCCAAATTTTGGTGTCTAAAATTACATATATTATTGAAAGTGCCAAACATCATGAAGGGACTGATAAGTATCTTACGTAATGTTACCATGATTTTTGTAATTAATAGATATATCAACACATATTTGCTAATAAGATGGACTGGAGTGCACGATTAAGTTGTAAAAAACAATGTATCCCCTTAAATATGTAGCTACATGTTATAGAAAGGCATAGAATCCAATAGTAAAAGAAAATGTAACTAAACAAACATGTTTTCGTTTTCTTTTTCTTTTTTTTTAATCCTTAACCCTAATGTAATACTATAATACATAATATCAGCCAATATCCCCAACCAATCATCAAATGTAGTAATCTCTTATTGTGGTCATTCTCTTGCAGGACAAACATCTTCACATCCTTGTCTTGGTTTTGTTGGTGTCAAATAGTTTAGTGGTTTGAAGGTTGTTTCAGAGGAAGCATAGAGACGACGAGGCCCAGTCATATCCATCCCTTGAGTGGGTAAGTTACCACCTAAAGTTACTGGAACAAAGAAGAAAGATGACCAGCCTTTAAACTGAAATACGGAATGGATGGATGGAGTCCGTAAGCTCGGAACACTAGAGCTTCAGTGTAGTATTTCACCAATCTATCTCTAAATGTATCTGTCTCGTTACGTGCAAGGGCCCAGATGCTCTCCGCGTGTGCATGGGCGAGTGTCAAATCCCCATCTTCCAGAGCACGAGCACAGTCTCCTAACTTCCTCAAGTCATCAAAAGACCCATCAGAGTTGTTAGAAAAGAAGCAAAAAGAAAGCCACGGGCACCAAGAAGTTTTCATAAGTTTTGTCGGGTTAAAGTCACTCCAAATTAATTTTTAGTAAACTTTTGCCTGGACTTTCTATTGTTAAAGTCGCAGCAAAAAATGGTCGAGGATAAAATTTGTCTTGACTTTCAATTGTCAAAGTCCTGGCCTAAAAATATTTTGCCGTGACTTTTCATTGTTAAAGTCACAGCCAAAAGGATTAGGGTAATCTGCTGAGTTCGATATAAGGACACGACCCTAATGTAAGCCTAAATCCCTTACCCTTAATCCTAATGTAATACTATAATACTTAAGATCAGCTAATATCCCCAGCCAATCATCAAATGTAGTAATCTCTTATTGTGGTCATTCTCTTGCAGTACAAACATCTTCACATCCTTGTCGTGGTATTGGGATGTTGGTAATCTCTTATTATGGTCATTCTCTTGCAGCTAATATCCCAAGCCACACAACATTAACTCGTATTGGGATTTTTCACTTTTTTTGCATAGAAACATATTTGGGAAACTTTAAATGGATAAAGTTCGGTTCCTAGTACAAAAAAGAAAGATAAAGTTCAGTACCTTTTTTTCCAACATCACTTTTTGTCCATAGAAACATATAGGGAAACTTTATATGTATAAAGTTCAATACCCAGTACCAGAAAAAAAAAGTTCAGTACCTCTTTTTCCAACATTACTTTTTTGTCCATAGAAACATATTTAGGAAACTGTAAATGTTTAAAGTTCGGTACCCACTACCAAAAAAAGAGGATAAAGTTGTGAGAAAAATATCAATCCCATGTTTACGTAGATAAAAAAAAACAAAAAAAACAAATTACATTTCCCATTTTTACAGTTGCAACGTCTTTACCTGCCAAGAGCTGCACACTACTGAATATTCAAAAGAAACAACAGTGTTATTACAACGCATGAAAGACAAAAAAATAATAATAATAATAAGAGTGAACTGTATAAAATGATTACTTACGTCATTTTTTCATTCTCTTTACTTGACCTCTTTTACGGTGTCTAATTGCCTGTCTATGTGTCCTCATTCTATGTAGGTCAGCTCTTGTAGGGATGGGGAATGTATTTTTCATATCTATATCAAGTAGCGAAGTGCTTCCAGCTGGCCGTACCGCACGTTTGCGCTGTGGGAGAGGTGCTACCTGTGGCTATGACTTAAGAGCTGCTACAACCATTTCTACAATCATCGACATTCCAACATTTAGTGTGAAGTCTAAACTAATATTGAATTAACTCATACTTTATTTAGAAATTAAAATTGGTATTGTTAAGGATGAAATTGATTGAAATTGAGAAGTTTGAGCCAAATTGAAGGAAATGGAATTTAGAGGGACAACAATGCAATTTTACCATTTGAAATATAATTAGACCCATTAAGTTTTCCTTTCTTCTTTACAGTGTAAAAACACCAAAACTTAATTTATTTTTTCTCTTCCTCTAACCGAACGTGCTCCCTCCCTCCTCCTCCAAAATTTGACACCTCATCATTCTTTAAAATCATCATGCAAACAAAGAGAATCCAACTACACTTCAAGCCCTTTCTCTTGGTGTTATTATATTGGGAATTCATGGTGTTCATGGTGGGTTTTAAGCAAGGTAAGGAGAAGTTAAGTTCTCTTGAAAATTTTATATTTATGAGTTGTATTGAAGAAGATTTTAACTTAGTTTGTGTTTGGGAAGTTGAAACAAAGGATTTTGGAGGAATAAGTGGGCACTTGAAGGAGGAAGAAGAAGAGCCAAAGAGTTTATGTTTGAATGATGGTAAGAACTTTTTTGTATTTATGACTTGATGATTAAAAAACCATGATTTATGTTTGGGTTTATGTTAGGAGAATGAATTAGTAGAAAATGGTGAAAAAAAATGGGCGAAGGAAGTGTGAAATGCCTAATTGTCTCAAACAAAGCCTCACCGGAATCTGGAAAATCCAGATTCCGGTGCCGGATTTAATGGCCGGCGGCCATAGGTGTGGTAGGCCGCCTAGCCTGCCCATCAGGCCGTTGGGCCTACATTGCACGGCCCAAAGGCTTGTGCAGCAGGCCTGACCCGTGTGGCAAGCCACGCGGGCCTGACAGGCCGCGCGGGCCACATGCGGGCCTGGCATGCCACCGGGCCCAAGCTAGAAGGGAAAAGAAAAGAAAAAGAAATAGGAAAAGAAAAAAGGAAAAGAAAAGTAAAAAAAAAAGAAATAGGAAAATAAGAAAATTAAAGAAAAATTTGGAAATAAAGATTTGGGTCCAATAATTGGAAAGTGAAATTACTATTTTACCCTTTGATGGGTAAAATCACTAAATTACCCTTTGATGAGTAATTTTAAGAATTGGACTGCAACAGTTGTGATAATTTGTCTGAATAATTCACGTATTATTCCGTATTATTCACGGAAGCATAAATTCTCGTTTTACCCTTGAGTGGGAGAATTACCATATTACCCCTAGTTAGTTAAAGTATACTAACTTATCCTATTGAGCTGCGATTTCGAATTCGACTGAGTAGGGCCAACAACTATGACACGTAAGGAATGTAACGGTACTCTAAGAGAGGCAATTACCGAAATACCCTTAATAGTCAAATTTACTATTTTACCTTTTAAGAGAGCGATACATGTAATTAAACCTTAAGATTTCACATGCTGGATGGGAAAGTTACCGTATTAATCATTTTGGGTAAAATTTACCTTGTTACCCTCGATTCATGAAATTACCGTTATGCCCCTTAGTCATCAAATTTACGAAATTACCTTTAAGGGTGGAATTGAGAGAATTCGACTATGTTGCTCACATCAATAAATTCCTATATATGTTGTAAAACCTATAATAAGTGTAAATGATCATTGTACCCTCGAACGAGTAAAATTACAACTTTGCCCTTAGAAAAGGATTTGGCTTATCTGAACTTGATAATTGAACATGTAAGGTTAAAGGATTATCGTATCAGCCTTAAAATATTAAAATTACGTATTTGCCCATATCAGTGAAAATTACAATATTGCCCCTAACGGCTAAAAATGATTAAATGAATTGTAGAAAGTATATTCGAACTCTGAAACTCGTACAAACCATATAACACATAATTAGACGTGTTAAACTCCTCGATATTAGACCGTAGGTCTGGGTTATTTCTTCTGATTTTATTCCATCTTACTTGATTGAATTGGTTTATTATTCTGGTTTTGATTGATTGTGTTGGTTTTACTCTGATTTATGACTTTGATTTGTGATTTTGATATTAATGGTTTTCTTGTGTTTGGTGCACTTCTCAATCAGGCGGCCTAGGCGCTGATCGAGACACCAGTTAGGTTCACCGTGGATTCACTTTGGGGGTATACGAGTCCCCTGAATTGTGAGTGGGCTATCCTCGACGGAGAACCCGTTTAGGAAATGTTTTATTACTGTTTTATATAAATGATTTATAAAATGTTTTGATAAATGTTTTGGGTGCATGAATAACCTGGTTTTGTTTTAAGGAACTTGTTCAAGCATACGAGGACTTATGGACGTAGCTCCAGGAGTACGTATGACTTGTTAGTGGAGCGTCTCGGACGCGACCCAACGCTGGTGTAATTGTTTTAACGGACCATGACTATCATTTTGGATCCACATCGTTCGTAGCTCCAGGCCCGACATGCCATAATTATTTAGCTATTTATCGGTTCGGCGTGTGCATGGGAGAGTTAAGTTGGGTGTGCTGCGGCCACCACACAGTACCGGACCCAAGCTAACGTTAAAGGAATGGGCTTGTTTGGAAAAATAAGGAAAATAATGTTTTTACTAATTATTTGATGATGACGAAAATGCCCCTGACGGTTTCGGAGGTTGACTCGGGCTAAGGTCACTCCGGAAAGGTTTTATTGGCAGCCCATTTGTTTACGAAAATGATAAATGATTTAAAGTACTTCTTTTATTACTAACCTTGATTTCATAACTTGGTTTTCTTACCTGTTTTGGTTGTGAGTGCACCCCACCCTCTTCTGATCCTCTTTTGAGGGTGGCTCACTCACGGGGTACATTCATGTACTCACCCCTCAAATTCTTGTTGTGCTTTGATCGGTCGTCAGCAAATCATAAAAATAAAAATCCCAACAATTACTAACTAAAGATAGTTAGGGCAAGTAGGGGTCGATTCCACAGAGAGAAAGGTTATTATTCTTTTTCTTAAAACAAACAAATAAAATAAAGAAGATTTTAAAAGTAGAATTAAATCAAATCAAACTAATAATTAAAACTATCTAAGAAAGCAATCAAGAAAAATTAAAGAAAACAATTAATCAAAAAGCAGAGAATAATTTGAGAAAATAATTAAGAAACCTCCAACATAAAATTAATATCCCTCTTGACAACAATACCATGGATCATTGATATCTAAAGATTATGAAAACAATGGATAGCTTGCTTGGAATTTAATCCTAAATTAACTTAATTAGATAAAACTCTTGATCTAGTGTGAATTATCCCTTTTACTCTTTAAATAATTACCTCTTGATCCAGTGTGATAATTACTCAAGATTAAAGCATTAAGATCTAGTAATTTACAAGCACAATGGGCAATTAAAAATTGGTCAAAGATTCTTAAATCCCTTGGAAGGAAGATCCTTCGCTTCCAATTGCTACCAAACAACTAAATCCGAAGATCCTTCAAGATTTAATTTAGCTAATGCTACTTAATTTATCAAGAAAGTGCGCGCTTCAATCAATCAAAACAAACAACATAGAATTCATGCAGAGATATTAAGAAATACCCTATTAATTTTCATATAAAAGCACAAAATCTCACCATGATATAAGTCAAGAGATCAATTAAATTCTACATTGGAGAAAAGAAAAGGATTACTCACTCATGAATTGAGTGAGCATCCAAAGAAAAGAAGAAAAACTTATCTAAGGATGGGAAGTAGAGGGGCCGGCGGCTCCTAGGGCAAAACTCCTCCAAATCTTCAACAATTCTTCAAAATAAAATCTCTATATCTACATGTGTTAAAAACCTAAACCTAAGGTGCCTATTTATAGTGGAAATAACCCTAGGAATTCCAATCCTAACTTGGAAAGGAGTCTAGGATGGTTTAAGGGTCTAACTTGGACTCCAAGTTGTATTAAAAGTCAT
>AWUE01017996.1:0-40012 GCA_001974825.2 Corchorus olitorius
GCATCTAGAGTTCTTGAAGCATAGTAGATGACATGGGGTACCTTATCTACTCTCTGACCTAGAACAGCTCCAATAGCCACGTCACTTGCATCACACATGATCTCGAACGGTAGTTTCCAATCAGGTGGCTTCACAATTGGAGTGGTGGTGAGGGCAGTCTTCAATTTATCAAATGCTTCCTTGCAATCATCTCTGAACTCGAACTCTACATCTTTCTGAAGTAATCTACACATTGGTGCTGAAATCTTTGAGAAATCCTTGATAAACCTTCGATAAAAACCGGCATGGCCCAAGAATGAACGAATATCTTTGACACATGTCGGGTATGGCAGGTTCTGAACAACGTCAACCTTGGCTTTGTCGACTTGCATCCCTTGTTTATATACGACATGGCCTAGAACAATGCCTTGTTCTACCATGAAGTGGCATTTTTCAGCATTCAATACCAATTTGGTTTCAACACACCTTTTCAAGATGAGTTCTAGATTATGAAGGCATTGATTGAAGCTATCTCCATAGACTGTGAAATCGTCCATGAATACTTCCATATTATCTCCTACATAATCTTGAAAGATGCTCATCATACACCTTTGAAAAGTCGCAGGTGCATTGCATAAACCAAAAGGCATTCTTGTGTAAGCATACGTACCAAAAGGGCATGTGAAGGTGGTCTTCTCTTGATCTTCAGGTGCAATTGGAATCTGGAAGTATCCTGAATACCCATCCAGAAAACAATAGTAGGCTTTGCATGCTAACCTCTCCAACATCTGGTCAATGAATGGCAGTGGAAAGTGGTCTTTCCTCGTAGCAGAGTTCAGCTTTCTGTAGTCGATGCATACTCTCCACCCATTCTGCACTCTTTGAGGAACTAGCTCTTCATCCTTGTTTTCTGCGACGGTGAATCCAAACTTCTTTGGAACTACTTGGACAGGGCTGACCCATTTACTATCTGATATAGCATAAATGAGACCAGCTCCAAGTAATTTGAGAACTTCCTCCTTGACGACTTCAGCAAGGTTTGGGTTGAGTCTTCTTTGTGGCTGTCGAACAGGTACTACATCATCTTCCAATCGAATCCTATGCATGCATACAGTAGGACTTATTCCTTTGATATCAGCTACAGTCCATCCAATGGCTTCCTTGTATTCCTTCAAAACTCTAATGAGTTGTTCTTCTTGTAAATTATTTAATTTGCTTGAAATAACAACAAGCAGGGTCTCTTTGTCTCCAAGGAAAACATGCTTCAGGCCTTCAAGAAGTGGTTTCAGCTTGACTTCTGGTGGTTGAATGATGGATGGCAAAGGCGTGGGTGTTGGCTCCAAACTGATATAGGAAACTGATGTTTTTTCTCCAAGAGTTCGTAATGTCTTCAGATCCTTGATGGTTTTTGCTACCTCTTCTGGCGTCAAGACTTCTGCTTCCTCGATTTCTTCTTCATCTAGGCTCCTTGTAAGTACCAATTCGAGTTCATCTTCATGGTGAAGTGATTGAACTTGTTCAAAACAAACTTCAATTGCATCAATCGCACAGATAGAATGAATCTCAGCAGGGGATTTCATGGCTTCATAGACATAGAATTCAATGGTTTCCCCATCAAATTCCATGCTGAGTTTTCCATCATGGACTTCATATTTTGTTCTGGCTGTGTTCAGAAAGGGCCTTCCTAACAGCAACGACAAATGAGGTAGATGATGATCATCTTCACTCATCTTCAAGACATAGAAATCTGGAGGAAAAACAAAATCTCCTATCTGCACTAAAACATTCTCAACTAAACCCTCAGGCTTAATGTTAGTTTTATCAGCAAATTGCACAGTAAGATCAGTTTTAGTCATAGGTTCTATTTTCAGTTGTGAATAAATAGAAAAATGCATAATATTAATTGGAGATCCTAATTGACACATGGCTTTTTCTATCTTATTCTTTCCTATTTTACAAGGAATAGAAAAAGATCCTAAATCTTCACATTTATGATGCAATTTCCTCTGATAAGCAGCAGATATATTCTCATTCATGCAATCATATTTTTCAGAAAACTTACTCTTAGTAGTGCATAATTTTTTGAGAAAAGAAGCGTACTTGGGTATCTTTACGATTTCAGCAAGCAAAGGAATATTTATCTCTAGATTCTGAAGTGAATTAAGTTGATTTGCAAACCTTTGAGGGAATGGTGGTGGATCATATTTTGCTCGCATCTCTTCCATCCATTCATCTTCTGATTGAGTTTGAGAAGCGGTTGATGATGAAGTAAGCTGATCCTTCTTGCTCTTGGTTGAAATCTCCTCTTCACTTGGTAATTGAATGTTGGGTGCAGCATCTGGTGGTGGTGGAGCAGAGAAAACAGGTGCTGGTGGTAGTGATATCGCAGGCGGAGATGAAAAATCAGGTAATTCCATCTTTTGTGCATTCCTTCATTGAGTTCCTTCAATTGAATTAACCTCGTCCCCCTGTATGTTCTCATTCATATGTCTTTGAGGTACATATGAAGAGTTTTGGAAAGAGGCTTGCTGGATACTCATGAAGTCGGCAAACATCTTTGCTAGATTTCCACATTGAGCAGTTAACTCCTTCAACTCCTTGCGGATTTCTAATATCTCTGACTCCTTTGTTGTGTCAGCTTCATTGGTTATGCTGAATTGGTGAATGTTCTCGGTCATGGTATTGAGCAGCTTCCTTGCTTCTTCAGGGGTTTTGAGTGTTAGGCTTCCTCCACTGGTAGCATCAATATGCGTTCTATCTTCATAGAGGAGTCCATCATAAAAGTTTTGAATCAACAGTGCTTCGCTTAGGTTGTGGTAAGGGCAACTTGTGCATATTTTGTTGAAATAATACTTCAATGATCTTCAAATCTTCAAATTATCTTCAATAAGTCTTCAAAAATGAGCTTCGAATCTCTAAATCTATACTCAAAATTACTTTGCTCATATCTGTGTAAAAATTCATCAAAATAGCTCCAAAAGTAGTGAAAATTAACAAATTCTTTATTTCACATCTCATAAAGACTCAAAACACAAATATTATCAAAATAACATATATTTAAGCATAAATAGATCCAAAAAATAATAAAATAGCCATAAAAATAGGGTTGGTTTTGCCTAAGTCAGTATTCAAGCATGTTTTTCAAATGCAGCAATGGGGTCAAGCACCAAGCAATTCAAGCATGTTTCTAATCGGGACGAGTTCATTACTTGTTCAGATTGCTAGATAGAACACAGCAAGTTTCGCCTTCGAACAGCAAAGGAATGCGGGATTTACCATGATGCTTTGAATGAAAAAAGGTTGAGGTGTGACTAGCTAGTTACCATCTCAACGGTATGTAAATAGTGCTTATTTCAACGAGGATGGTCAACTTTTGATTAATTAAACTGTGAAGGGGATAAATTGTATTCGTACAATCCCAAAGAGAATGGCTAAATAGCTCATTTGCCCCCTGAACTTTGCAAAATTACGCCAGTTTGCCCCCTGAACTAATAATTGTGCCACATTACCCCTTTAATTTTCAAAATCGCACTAATCTACCCCCGAACGTGACAGACGTTAGTAACGTGACTAACGGTACCGTTAAAATCTAACCAAAGTACTGAGGTGGCTAACATTTGCCTATGTGGCTTTTCCACCTCAACAAAGTGGATCCATCAAAGTCATTTTTTAAAAAAAAAAAATTTCCACAAACACTTATGACTTTCCCTCAATCCTCCTCCAAAGATCAAACCCTCCCCTAAATAACAAACAAAACAAGAACAATTGCAACTTATTATAACATAAAACCAAGAACGATTCAGATTTTGGGAAACAATTGCAGAAAAAAATATTTATCAATATACAATATTTTGCCAAAAAAAATATACAATATTCCTAAGAAGAAGTGAATTCGACTTTTTTTTATATAATGGTTCTTGCCTACAGTAATCTCAGAGACCAAAATTTGTAAAATCAAATTTGTTGTTCCTAGTTCAAAAACAAACAAAACCCAGAAAAGAAAAGAGATCATATGATTAAAAAGCAAGAATTTCTTAACAATTTCACCATGGACGCTTTTCCCTCAACGCAATTTTAGATCGACAAATCTGATGCCTTCACGAGTCATCCAGAGTCACAACCAACAAAAATATTTTTACAAGAATCTTGCCATCCAGAGTCACAACCAACAAAAACAAATACCTCCAAATGCCAATCCGATATGGGGAAAAAAGGGGCCAGCAAAACATCACTAGCTTGAGCCTAACATTTATGACATAGCTCTCCGAAAATCTAGCGATTTGAGAGCAGGATCTGGAAAATACTTTCCATCTGGTACCGATTCGAACCCATCATTCAAACTAACACTACTAAAAAACGCTGATATAACGGTGTTTATTTAGCGGCGTCCCGCCAAACGCCGCTATATGATTTTTTGAAATTGACTATAGCGGCGTCTGAAATAGAGACGCCGCTATTTAGTGGCGTTTTGACAGAAAAACGCCGCCATATTAATATTTGGAGGGAGAGATTTTTTTTCTCCTTTTTTTGGAGGGAAAAATTCCCTCCCCACTAAAACAAAGAAAGTTTACAACTTACACCTATAATATATAGCGGCGTTTGGACACAAGACGCCGCTATTTAGTGGCGTCTAGAAAAGGAAACGCCGCTATTTTAATATATGGAGGGAGAGATTTTTTTTCCCTTTTTTCCGAGGGAAAAATTCCCTCCTAAAATAAACAAATTTTCCAACTCTACGCCTACAATATATAGCGGCGTTTTCTCAAAAGACGCCGCTATTTAGCGGCGTTTTCTCACACGTCTTGGAAAGGAAACGCCGCAATTGTAATATATGGAGTGAAAGAAAGAGGGAAAAGGTCCCTCGCCTATAATATATATGGCGGTGTTTGTTTGGTAAACGCCACTAAGTAGTGGCGTTTTCTGCTGTAAACGCCGTCATATATAATTTTTTTTTCGTAAACAAAAAATACCAATATTTTGTCAGTTTTTATATGAATATAAAATATATATATATATTTATATAATAAAACAATTTATTATATATAGCGGCGTTTGTGTTTTAAGACGCCGCGATCTTCAAAATTTATTTCGCCAAAACGACGTCGTTTTGGCTTGTTCAGACAGCTTTTAGCTAAGTCGAGAATCACCTTCTTCATTCTACAAATTCCGGCCAAAAATGGTCCGATTCTCTGAAAAACAAAGGGAAATCCGATCATTTGAGCTACCTCTTGCTTAATCAAGCCTAAACCCCATATTATTGACTCTTTTTCCATCCAATCTAATGGGTTTTCTTCATTCTTCATAGTCTAATCTAGTTGTGGAGAAGAAAAGAGAAGACAAAGCTCCAATTTCATTCTTCATACCATTCGGGTTTGTCTTTTTCCTTTAGTTGTTTGATTTTTTTTATTTTCATGGAATTTTGGTGTTTGCTTTATGTCTAACTTGTTACAATTTAGAATTTTAGAGAAACTAATGATATGACCATGAACTTAGAAATTTAGAGAGACCATGAATATTTGTGTTGTTATGTCATATAGTAATGTTTTAGGTTGTTGTAGAATATAATTATTTCCTATTTATCCAAGTTTGTTTGATGATGTTGTTTAGCTTTATGCATTAGCTTTCAATGCCATGTATTGATTTATGATTTTGTTCAATGCCATCCATGTATTTATCCAATTAGAAACACATGATTTATGTTTTCGTTAAATGTAAATTTGGTGAGGATTTGTTACTTAATGGTGATTGTTATTGAAACGTTGATGTTAGTATAGCATTTCATTATCTTTGAACACTTTGCCTTTGTAATTTGTTAGGATAAAATAAAAGTGCAATGGACAAGAGTTGGATGCAAAAGGACAGGTGTGATCCTGTTTATGAAGCAGGGTTAGAAGAGTTCCTTGATTTTGCTTTTGAGAAAAAAAGTCGAGGTCACGAAATAGTGTGCCCATGTGCTAAGTGTAAAAACAGTTTGTGGCATCAGAGAGACATTGTCCGAGAACATTTAATTGTTGATGGCTTTGTAAGAGGTTAGAAGGAGTTCGTTTGCCATGGTGAGGATTTGCCTACTAGAAATTCAAGTATGCCGGCCACTTCTTCCACTGCTAGTTCAAGTTTAGGAGGCGACATCTTACGAGATGACGTGAGGGGATTGTTGCGTGATGCTTTGAACATGCATGACCGACAATCTTGCCATGAATCTGATCAAGTTGGAAGTGATGCAAATGTAGGTGATTTAAACGAAGATACAAAGGACGAAGAACCTACTATAGAGGCTACAAACTTTTATAAGTTACTTGAAAGCATGAATGAGCCACTTTATCCGGATTCCAAAGTTTCAAAGTTGTCCTTTTCAATAAAGCTCTTGCACTTGAAATGCTTGTCTGGGGTCAAGCACTTGAAATGCTTGAAATTCAAGCATGTTTTTCAAATGCAGCAATGGGGTCAAGCACCAAGCAATTCAAGCATGTTTCTAATCCGGACGAGTTCATTACTTGTTCAGATTGCTAGATAGAACACAGAAAGTTTCGCCTTCGAACAACAAAGGAATGCAGGATTTACCATGATGCTTTGAATGAAAAAAGGTTGAGGTGTGACTAGCTAGTTACCATCTCAACGGTATGTAAATAGTGCTTATTTCAACGAGGCTGGTCAACTTTTGATTAATTAAACCGTGCAGGGGATAAATTGTATTCGTACAATCCCAAAGAGAATGGCTAAATAGCTCATTTGCCCCCTGAACTTTGCAAAATTACGCCAGTTTGCCCCCTGAACTAATAATTGTGCCACATTACCCCTTTAATTTTCAAAATCGCACCAATCTACCCCCGGACGTGACGGACGTTAGTAACGTGACTAACGGTACCGTTAAAATCTAACCAAAGTGCTGAGGTGGCTAACATTTGCCTATGTGGCTTTTCCACCTCAACAAAGTGGATCCATCAAAGTCATTTTTTTTTTAATTTTTTTTCCACAAACACTTATGACTTTCCCTCACTCCTCCTCCAAAGATCAAACCCTCCCCTAAATAACAAACAAAACAAGAACAATTGCAACTTATTATAACATAAAACCAAGAACGATTCAAATTTTGGGAAACAATTGCAGAAAAAAGTATTTATCAATATACAATATTTTGCCAAAAAAATATACAATATTCCTAAGAAGAAGTGAATTCGATTTTTTTTTATATAATGGTTCTTGCCTACAGTAATCTCAGAGACCAAAATTTGTAAAATCAAATTTGTTGTTCCTAGTTCAAAAACAAACAAAACCCAGAAAAGAAAAGAGATCATATGATTAAAAAGCAAGAATTTCTTATGGGTCGTTTGACATCGTTTTCGTTTTTCTGTTTTTTGTTTCTGTTTCGTTTTCGTTTTGTTTTTGTTACGCTGTCAATTTTTGAAAACAAAAATATATTTGGATATATACAATTTTGTTGCATGTTTTTAAATAAAAAAAACTTAAAAATATTGGTGAAAAAGCATTTCTGTTACTGTTCATCAATGTGTTTCTGTGTTTTGAAAGTGTTTTGGAAAAACATGAAAACACAAAATTCTTGCTTCCACTTTTTTCCAAAACACTGATTTTGTTTTCAAAATTTTTGAAAACAGAAACAGTCTACCAAACATATTTTCACTGTTTTGTTTCCAAAAACAGAAAATTGGCAATAGAAAACAGAAAACAAAAACAATGCCAAACGCACCCTTAACAATTTCACCATGGACGCTTTTCCCTCAACGCAATTTTACATCAACAAATCTGATGCCTTCACGAGTCATCCAGAGTCACAACCAACAAAAATATTTTTATAAGAATCTTGCCATCCAGAGTCACAACCACCAAAAACAAATACCTCCAAATGCCAATCCGATATGGGGAAAAAAGGGGCCAGCAAAACATCACTAACCTGAGCATAACATGTATGACATAGCTCTCCGAAAATCTAGCGATTTGAGAGCAGAATCAGGAAAATACTTTCCATCTGGTACCGATTCGAACCCACGATTCAAAGTAACACTACTAAAAAACGCTGATATAGCGGCGTTTATTTAGCGGCGTCCCACCAAACGCTGCTATATGATTTTCTGAAATTGACTATAGCGGCGTCTGAAATAGAGACGCTGCTATTTAGTGGCGTATTGACAGAAAAACCGCCGCCATATTAATATATGGAGGGAGAGATTTTTTTTCTCCTTTTTTTGGAGGGAAAAATTCCCTCCCAACTAAAACAAAGAAAGTTTACAATTTACACCTATAATATATAGCGGCGTTTAGACACAAGACGCCGCTATTTAGTGGCGTCTAGAAAAGGAAACGCCACTATTTTAATATATGGAGGGAGTGATTTTTTTTTCCCTTTTTTTGGAGGGAAAAATTCCCTCCTCCTAAAATAAATAAATTTTTCAACTCTACGCCTATAATATATAGCGGCGTTTTCTCAAAAGACGCCGATATTTAGCGGCGTTTTCTCAAAAGATGCCGCTATTTAGCGGCGTTTTCTCACACGTCTTGGAAAGGAAACGCCGCAATTGTAATATATGGAGTGAAAGAAAGAGGGAAAAGTTCCCTCGCCTATAATATATATGGCGGCGTTTGTTTGGTAAACGCCACTAAGTAGTGGTGTTTTCTGCTGTAAACGCCGCCATATATAATTTTTTTTTCGTAAACAAAAAATACCAATATTTTGTCACTTTTTATATGAATATAAAATATATATATATTTATATAATAAAATAATTTATTATATATAGCGGCGTTTGTGTTTTAAGACGCCGCGATCTTCAAAATTTATTTCGCCAAGCGACGTCGTTTTGGATTGTTCAGACAGCTTTTAGCTAAGTCGAGAACTGCCTTCTTCATTCTAGAAATTCCGACCAAAAATGATTCGATTCTCTGAAAAAAAAAAAGGGAAATCCGACCATTTGAGCTACCTCTTGCTTAATCAAGCCTAAACCCCATATTATTGACTCTTTTTCCATCCTATCTAATGGGTTTTCTTCATTCCTCATAGTCTAATCTAGTTGTGGAGAAGAAAAGAGAAGACAAAGCTCAAATTTCATTCTTCATACAATTCGGGTTTGTCTTTTTCCTTTAGTTGTTTGATTTTTGTTGACTTTCATGGAATTTTGGTGTTTGCTTTATGTCTAACTTGTTAGAATTTAGAATTTTAGAGAAACTAATGATATGACCATGAACTTAGAAATTTAGAGAGACCATGAATATTTGTGTTGTTATGTCATATAGTAATGTTTTAGGTTGTTGTAGAATATAATTATTTCCTATTTATCCAAGTTTGTTGATGATGTTGTTTAGCTTTATGCATTAGCTTTCAATGCCATGTATTGATTTATGATTTTGTTCAATGCCATCCATGTATCTATCCAATTAGAAACACATGATTTATGTTTTCGTTAAATGTAAATTTGGTGAGGATTTGTTACTTAATGGTGATTGTTATTGAAACGTTGATGTTAGTATAGCATTTCATTATCTTTGAACACTTTGCCTTTGTAATTTGTTAGGATAAAATAAAAGTGCAATGGACAAGAGTTGGATGCAAAAGGACACGTGTGATCCTATTTATGGAGCAGGGTTAGAAGAGTTCCTTGATTTTTGCTTTTGAGAAAAAAAGTCGAGGTCACGAAATAGTGTGCCCATGTGCTAAGTGTAAAAACGGTTTGTGGCATCAGAGAGACATTGTCCGAGAACATTTAATTGTTGATGGCTTTGTAGGAGGTTATAAGGAGTTCGTTTGCCATGGTGAGGATTTGCCTACTAGAAATTCAAGTATGCCAGCCACTTCTTCCACTGCTAGTTCAAGTTTAGGAGGCGACATCTTACGAGATGACGTGAGGGGATTATTGCGTGATGCTTTGAACATGCATGACCGACAATCTTGCCATGAGTCTGATCAAGTTGGAAGTGATGCAAATGTAGGTGATTTAAACGAAGATACAAAGGACGAAGAACCTACTATAGAGGCTACAAACTTTTATAAGTTACTTGAAAGCATGAATGAGCCACTTTACCCGGATTCCAAAGTTTCAATGTTGTCCTTTTCAATAAAGCTCTTGCACTTGAAATGCTTGTCTGGTATGATGGGAAAAGCTTTAAACTTGGTTTTAGAGTTGTTGCGAGATGTATTTCCCTTTGCAGCAATTCCTACTTCTCTTTATGAGTTAAAAAAGATCATTGGTGATTTGGGGTTTTCGTATAAGAAAATTCATAGATGTCCCTAAGATTGTATGTTGTATTGGGGAGATAGAGCAGATCAAGAGTCTTGTCATGTCTGTGGAAGTTCTCGGTGGTTACAACCAAACTCTGGTGAATCTTTGAATAGGGAGGATGTTGTTGCGAAGCGGGGGAAATCAAGGCTTACAAAGGTATTGCGGTATTTTCCGTTAATCCCAAGGCTGCAGAGGCTTTTCATGTCCTCTAAGACTTCGAAGTCTATGACGTGGCATGCCGATGACCGTTCCAATGATGGAAATTTGAGGCATCCAGCAGATTCGTTAGCCTGGAAGGATTTTGATTCTAGGTATCCGGATTTCGCTTCGGAACCGAGAAATGTTCGCATTGGACTTGCATCGATGGTTTTAATCCGTTTAAGACAATGAGTAGTACGTACAGTACATGGCCAGTCGTCTTAATTCCTTACAATCAAGCACCTTGGATCAGTACGAAGCAATCTTCTTTCATCTTGTCTATCATACTTCCAGGGGAGAAAGCTCCGGGGGATGACATCGATGTGTATTTGCAACGTCTCATTGAAGAGTTGAAGCAATTATGGGATGGAGTCCTTACTTACGATGCAGCCCGAAAACATAATTTTCACCTCTGTGCTGCATTATTGTGGACCGTGAATGACTTCCCTGCTTATGCTAATTTATCCGGATGGAGTACTAGAGGTCGTTTTGCTTGTCCCTGTTGTGCGGGCGAAACATGTTCCAATTGGTTGAAGCATGGTAAGAAGTTTTCTTATTTGGGACATCGGAGGTGGTTGGAGGCAGGCCATCCCTTTAGATCGCAGAAGCGTGCTTTTGACAACACGGTGGAATTACGGGAAGCACCTTTGATTACCTCTGGATCCGACATCTTGGAGATGTTGAATGGTTGTGAATTCTCGTATGGCAAGGGGAAAAAGAAGAAAGCTGCAAAAAGAAGAAGAAATATCGAAGAAGGTGGCGTTTCTACTCAAACTGGAGGTGGTGATGATGGTGTTAGTTCAAATGAGGCATCTTTGTGGAAAAAGAGGAGTATTTTCTTTGATTTGATTTATTAGGAACACAATCTACTGTGTCACAACCTTGATGTCATGCATATTGAGAAGAACGTCTGTGATAACATCCTCGGCACCATTCTTGACATGGATGGGAAATCAAAAGACGATCTAAATAGTCATCTTAACTTAGTTGAGATGGGAATCCGACCTGATCTTCAACCCCAATTCGATCAAAATGGAAAGAGAAGCATTCCTCCAGCCGTATATGCCATGTCTAAAAAGGAGAAGGAGATCTTCTGTCAAGTTTTGAAGGACATCAAGGTTCCAGATGGTTTTTCCTCAAATATATCAAGATGTGTGAATGTCAGTGACCGGAAACTGTATAATTTGAAGTCACATGATTGTCACGTCTTAACGCATGACTTACTTCCAATAGCCTTACGGGCATCAATGCCGAAGAGAGTGACTACAGTCATAATCGAGCTTTGTAACATATTCAAAGCTCTCTGTGCTAAGGTTCTCAAGGTAGATGAGCTGTACAAACTTCAAGAACGCGCCGCATTGGCTTTATGCAATCTAGAGAAGGTGTTTCCTCCTAGCCTTTTCACTATAATGGTGCATTTGGTTATTCACTTGCCATTACAAGCAAAACTTGGTGGACCGGTTTCTCCTAGGTGGATGTATCCGATAGAAAGGTACTACTTCAATTTCCACAAAACCAAATTATTTATTTTCAATATGGTGGAAAAGATTTAACTTGTACTATTGTTTTCGTAAGTTCTTAGGTAAGTTGGGTGCCTACGTGCTAAACAAACGGTTTCCGGAAGGTTCAATTGCCGAAGGTTACTTGGCAGAGGAATGCATGACATTCTGTTCTAGATATCTTGAAGGAATCAAAACTCGACTTAATAGACCATCAAGAAATCCTGACTGCTCAGAAAATGATAATGGCGTTCCTTATTTATTCGAAAGTGGTGGTGAAAAAATTGGCGGGTTTGACTATGTCAAGTTAGATCATATATCAAGGACCCAAGCACATCGATACGTTCTTTTCCACCATGATGTGATTGAGCCATTTAGAAGGTTAGTATAAACATTCAATAGCATAAACATATGTTTTTACATATTAGTACTAATTAAGCTTCTTTTTAAGTTTAGAAACTACAAGAGAAGCTTGGTCATCAACAACCATTCTCGACGACCTAACCAACGTGATGTTGATAAGTTATTCACGGAGACGTTTCCTGATTGGTTACGGCAACAAGTAAGTTAATTACCTTGGTGAATATTATTATCTTACTTACAATGGGTTGTATCTAAGTTACTTATATATGGATTACCTTCAGGTTAACGATGGGCTTCAAGTTTCTGAAGAAGTTGGAATTCTTTTTTTTTTTTTGAGATTTTTGATGTAATTTTATTGGGAAATTATGTTTAATTATATGCCTTTTTGCTTTGATTCGTTATTTGAAATGAAATTCTTGTGTTTTCCCCTCTTTCCTCTCAAGATGTCTTGTTAGGATTTTTCAATTGATAGTATATGTATCCTGAGTCGTGAGCAGTTGGCAAAGCTTAATTTCGTGGATAGGACTTTATAATTTGTCATAAAATTAGTTCTATTTAAGTATACTACCGCTAGTGCATAAATTGCATCTTCTTTGTTTGGAATTTGCTCTACTTATCTGCTACAAACTTCCTTTTCACTAGCCTACTTCTCTTGTATAGTATATCCTTAGGTAGAACATGCAATGCTTGGTAAACAATTTAATGTTTGTCTATTTATTCACCAAGTCAATAAATTGATTATCAGTCAAAGCTTTTACCTGGTGTGATTTTTGAAGACTCATTAAGATTATAAGTTAGGGAACCTTAAATTTTACATGCTTTTAACTTCCAGAGGTAAAGCTTTTTGTGCAGTGTTGAATGTTGATAACTGAGTATAGTTTTACTTTTAGTGTGGTAGTTTGTGGAGAGTGATAGAATATTTGTTATTCTTTTGTCAAAAATGCAGCTATTTTTGTTCGGTTACATAAATCCTGATTTGTTCAGTTTTGAATTTTAACCATATATATGCTGAAAATTGAAATTGCTAGCACTCTTGGGTTCTTTGTGGTGTGAAGGTTCAGCTTCTACATCTAACTTTGTCAACTACATGGTATTTGGTATTTGATCAGTCTCTTTTTCTTAATGAAAATTAGATGATTCGGCTTATTCACCTTTGTTTCTTGCTTTCTGTTCGAGTCCGCGATAGAGAGATAGAGCCAAGTGCCTCTTAATTATTGTTTAAAGGACCTTTGTGAGGTAAGAATTTAGGATTAGTGATGGATTTGCTGTTAAATTAGATATATAATTGTTAGGTAGCTCCAAATGGTTGTTCATGCATCTTTTTCTGATTCAAAATAATTTTGGACATTGATCTTAATTTCAAGGAGGAGCTCGGTACTTTTGTTTATGGTGCACATTTAATTTTCTAAATATGTTTTTTTTATCAGTTTATCAATTTAAATTATTCATCTTCTTCACCTGTAGAGGTCTGTTAGACTAATATATTGAGTACTCATTGTATTGTAGGGGAACAGCTGCGTAGCTCATTGAGAGGCACTTTAGAGGTGATTTGATGATTCTAAACTTGATTGCATGTTCTTGTCAAAAAAAAACTTGATTGCATTTGCATGTAATCTTTTTGCTTCAGACAAATGCATTACAGTTTAAACACATGAGCTGAAGTTATTTATAAGTTTCTCACATTACTTTGATCAATAGTTCATCATCAACATTTGGTTAGTTAAACTTCATTTCCAAAGTGTACTTATATGTGGCCTGTTGGGCCAAGCTAATAAACTTTTGGCCTTTGGGAAAGAGATTTATGATTTTTTATCAACTATTTCTAATTCTAGTCAGCCCGGGTTTTAGATATACTTTTTTGTATGTTCCTTTTGAGACCTAAGACTGTATATGAATTAGACTTTGCTACGTGTTTAATTGATTATAGGATTATATAGTTGTTTTTGTGAGAGTCATTTCACATGAGTAGAAAACAGTTGGGACATTTCACATGACCCTGACTTGTTTTATAATATTCTGCACTATAGTATAACAGATATATTTAAAACAGTGATATTTGTGCAGCTTCTGTTTTGACACACAGTTGCCTTGTCGAACTCACGAGGAGGATCACCAAAATGCAAAAACTGCAAGACAAGGTTAGCAATCCGTTTTATGACAACTTTTTATGCTTTTGCTGTTATATGTATTCGTGTTATTTTAACTAATTAATCTTTGTTTGGTTTTTGTCTACTATGCAGCAAACCCAAAGGTCTATTGAAGAGGAAAAAACCGGAAGGTCCAACTGCTATAATCAACTCAAAGAAAGCAATTCAGCGGCTGTGTCGAGAAGAACCTACTGTTAATAGGGATTTAGCAGCAAATGGCGACCCCATTGAGGCAGCAAATGGAGAGGATGTTGCTGGTCCGGCTCTCCCTACCACGACTATTGCCGCGAGTGGATCCTCCCACTTCGACCCCAGCAGTGGATCCTCCCACTTCGACCCCAGCAGTGGATCCTCCCCACTTCGACCCCCAGCAGTGGATCCTCCCACTTCGACCCCCAGCAGTGGATCCTCCCCACTTCGACCCGGGTCGGTTCGGCTGCGCTTAATGCAGCGGGGGATTCTTCTAATAATTCCCATCCGAGCACCAGTCATGATGCTACTTCTGTGCAGTCTGAGCCGGTTCATTCATATTATATGACGACCGTCACAGGTGTTCCACTAAAACCATAATCTATTTGACTTCCAATTTTCTGAAACTTTTTTTTTATAATTTACTAACTCATTTTTAATGATAGATGATGACAATGGAGTGGAGAAACAAGTAAATACAAATTTGAATAAACTCTGGACCGAAAGGCCTCCCTACAAAGTTATTGTTAAAGCCAATGAATTGGGGCAACCTATTGGAGAGGAAAGTAAACTCCTTGGAGGATTTTTAGGGAAGTTGGGTCGGGATCAAGTATGGCTTCCAATGAGTCCACAGTCATGAAAATACTTATTCTCGCGGTGTCAAAGATAATGCGGTCTAGTATGTTAAGGTATGTAACTTATTTTGCATTTTTCCAAATATAGTTATAACTTGTGTTTGTGTTCCATATTTGAATTCAAAGTGTAACCGTTTTGTTAATCTGAATTTTCTGCATTATTGTTTATGTTTTCAGACTAGATTTCGCTTTGACTTTGAGACACACCCATGGCTAGAAATGAATATGGGAAAAAAGTGGAGGGACTACAAGCATAAATTGAAGAAAGAATTCTATAGAGATACACTTGATGCGACCAAAGCTGCGAGAGATCCAAAGATACCTGCAACCCTTTTTGACCCTATGGCAGAATATTGGCACTCAACAAAAGGAAAGGTAAATCTTATTACTATTTAAATTTGTAGAAAAAGTGCATTCTTGTTGGTACATTATACTTGTTGGTATATTAACATTATGCATTTTTGTTAATAGAAAAAGGACAAAGTAGGAAAAGCGAGCCGAAAATGTCAACATAATCTTCATACTGCAGTCTCAAAAAGCTTTGCGAGACTGAGAAATGAGATGGTAAGTAATTTACATTGCTGTGTTTTTAAAGAATGTAAATATTAATCTTGGTTGCTACTGCTACTTTTGTTCTTAAATTTAAACAAGTTGAACAAATTGTTTTCTCCTATGACATGCAAATTCTCAATGGATTTCTTTATAGAGAATAAAAGGAGAAGATGTTGGGCGTCTTAACGTGTACAAGAAGACGCATACAAGAAGCAATGGAGCAATTCTAAATGAAAAAGTTGGGGATGTTTTGGTGAGTTTTCCAATTCTAAATGAAGCAATTGTGGTCATTTAATGTGTATTATTTCTATTTGCAAGTGGCTCTGATATGTGGTTATTTATAATTGTTATTATAGAAAAGGATAGAACAATTGCAGACAACCGCATCTACGGAGGATACACAGAATTTGTCAAGGATGAAGTTGAAAGCAGAATTTTGGTTGAGGTGTTAGGGGAAGAACAACCTGACTGAGTCAGATGTCTTGGATTGGGGGTCACACCAAAAGACATCTTTAAAGACAATGCTCATATGTTCACGGCCTATTCAAAGGGAAGATCTTCATCAGAGGTTCAGCAGCTAAGAGAAGAAATGCAGGTTCGAAATTTAAATTGCATTGCTTTCTAATTTGATAAAAACTGGATATTACAATATTGGACTGTTTTTCTCATTTTAATTGGACATGGGCTATTTTCGTTGTTTTAAAGTTATTTTTGGCTTTTGTGTGCAGCGAAGGGAATTACAAAGCCAACAAGAGATTGCAAGAATTGAAGAAGAGAGACGAGCGGAGAGACAAGCGCTTGATCGTTTGACTGCTGAAAATGCTCGAATTTCCTCCAAACTAGATAAGCTCATGATGTTTATTGCACAAAAATTCCCTGATTCTATAGATGTTGTGACGGAGAGTTCGCCACAGGTAATCACATTTCCATTTTCATAATTGATCAAATTTAATGTGTGTAAAAGTCTTTGACCCTAAACTGATTTTCTAATTATATTTTTTAGTAGGGCACTAAAAATGCTAATACTAGTGGCGGTGGAGATGGCGATGGTGATGGCGATGGTGGTAAAGTTTTTGTCAATACTTAAATTTCCAGTGCACGATCACGTTGTGGTAAACAAGTAGATACAATATGATTCTTTTGATTCCTTAAATTCCTTTAATCATGTGTGGTTGATGTAACACTGGAACAATAGAGATATTTTAGTGAAATTGTGTATAGAACAATTTTTATATATATGCTACTTTGAATACCATTTGGATGTAATGTAATGAACTTTCTTTGCTAATTAAGTGTAATTCTTAAAAATTTCATTTCAATTATAGCTTCTGATATTTTATATTTTGTGCTATTATCGTATAAAAATCACTCCCACTCACCCTATGAAAGCCCTGGAGCATGCGTTAAAATAAAACGCCCATATTTAGCGGCGTCTGATGAACAAAACGCCCTTATTTAGCGGCGTCTATAGAACAAAAAGCCCTTATTTAGCGGTGTCTATAGAAAAAACGCCTTTATTTAGCAGCATCTGAAGAAGAAAACGCCCTTATTTAGCGGCGTCTGAAGAAAAAAAAACGCCCTTATTTAGCGGCGTCTATATTACCAAACGCCGCTATATTTAATTGCTTTTAAAAAAAATATAGTGGTAAATTGCATATGGCGGCGTTTAGATGCCCCCGAATAGTGGCGTCCAAACGCCGCAATATGCAATTTAAAAAGTAAAATTTTCGCAAACGTGTCCAGATAGCGGCGTCTAGACGCCGTTATATAGTGGCGTCTAGACGCTGCTATATATTATTTTAAAAAAAATGTAGTGATTTCGGAAAAATTATATGACGACGTCTAAACGCCTCTATTTGACGGCGTTTAGGACTAAGACGCCGCAAAATAAGGGCGTTTGTTATAACGGCGCCTTTAGCGGCGCCGTGTTAGACGCCGTTATTTCGTATAGCGGCGTTTACAAACGCCGCTATATGTAAAAAAAAGCGCTGCTATTTCACTGTTTTTCTGTAGTGTAAGCTAGGATGGAGAACAACACTCGCCACGATTCGAACCCGGAGTTAGTCGACCCTAAGAACCAGAGCTCGACCTCTACACAATCCCAAGCCATTCCAATGAGTCCCTCCTTAACTAATTACTTGTCTTTCCCAACCCAGCAAAGAAAATAAAGAACTCCCAAAATCTACAAAGAATACAAAGATTTCATCAACAAATATAGTGTCGGTAGGCTGCTAGCTATGAACGGGTTTGATCCGGCAGAGAAACCGGAGGAAGAGGCCTCTGCCGCGCAACCTTTCTCGTGTTTTTGAGATCAGATCTGATGGAAATGCCATTGGTTTTTTCCTTTTAACTTTATTTTCTTTATTACGACTTTTTTAAAAAAAAAATTGGGCTAGTTTTCCTTCTTTTTTTTTCCCGTTTTCTTTCTTCTTTTTTTTTAATTTTGGGCAGGTTCCCACATTCCCCACAAAAATATTTCCAGGTGAGCAAATAAATTCCACGTCATCAATAAACAGTGGGTTCAACGGAACTGTTAGTCACGTGACGGGGGTAGATTTGCGTGATTTTGAAAATTAAAGGGACAATGTGGCACAATTATTAGTTCAGGGGGCAAACTGGCCTAATTTCGCAAAGTTCAGGGGGCAAATGGGCTATTATGTCCAAAGAGAATATATTTTGAGTTGTGAACCTTCATGGGGTTAATTTGAGGTCAAAGTTTTTCATCCAATTCAGCAATCATGTGGACAATCTTTATTCTCCTAGTGTGATGAAGGGGTTGAGATCAGGTTGTCAACCCCATTATATGAACTAAGAAGGTTGAAGATGATGCATTAAGGTAATATATATATATATATGATTGGTCGTCAGCAATCATAAAAATAATCCACACAAAATTCTAACTAAGTAGATAGGGCAAGCAGGGGTCGATCCCACAGAGAAGGGGAGTAAACCTTATCCGAAGATACAATCCTTAAAAATCTCTCAAAAACTTTGCGTAAAAACAAAGGATTGAAATAACAATTAAAAAGAAAGCAATTGAACTAGAAAACAAAGCAAAGTAAATTAAATCTAGATCTATGGCAATTAAGAAAGAAAACAATAATTAAAAAGCATACTTCTTCTCCAATGGTAGAAAACAATTAAATTAATTATGGGTCCTTGATTTAAAAGATGAATTCAATACTAAATCCTTGATGATAACTGACCTAGGGAAAACCCTAACATGCTATTTAGATAAGATTACCCGTTAAGGCTTAAATTACCCCTTTTATCGCTTAACAAATCAATTACCCGTTAAGACTTAAAGAGTTGCCAAGAAACAAAGCATTAAGATCAACTATTTAATTAGTTCTTTCACACATGCTTAACAAGTAAAACCATACAACAATCAGATATATCTGATCACTGGCATGCAAAAGCCATTGAAGCGACGTTAATCGTCATCAATTCGCTACCAAACAATCAGACTCATGCGTTAACAATCTCGCCTGATTTAGCAATAGATCTCTCAAATTATTTCTTTATCGGCCACGTAAATCAATAAAAATCAAGATCATGTAATAAAACAGAGTTTAACATGCTATCTATCAAAAATAAAATACCAAATTATAAGCACAGAAATCTCACCATATTAATTGATTGAATTCACCAAAGGATAAGAAGTATTAAGAATTTAGCTACTCTTTAGGAAAATCCATGAGAAGCTTAAGAACACTTACAGAACTATAAGGGGACGGAATCTCCTTGCAAAATAGCTAGGATTGCCGCACCTCTCTATGGCTAGAGAGGGTGGCGGCACCCTTGCCTAAAAACTAGAAGAAAACTAAAAGAATAGATCTAAAACTATGAAAAGTATGTGGGTCTGTGATTTGTGTTACATAGGGTGGCTATTTATAGTGGAAATAACCCTAGGAATTCCAATTCTAAATAGGAAAGGAGTCGAGGACGGTTTAGAGGCTGACTTGGTATCCAAGTTAGCTTAAAAGTCTTCCTAAAACCAAAATCCTAGTCAAAATAGGATCCTGAAAAATTCTGGATTCGTGCAGGGACTTCGACGGCGATTTTGGGCTTGAAAACGGCAGAACTGGATCTTAGACTTCAAAGGAAAGTTGTAGATCTCAGAGTTAGCTCTCCAACGAGTACTCATGGGCCTAAAACGGACTCTGAGCATAAAGTTATGATTTTTCTACCGAGACTGCACTAAATCCTAATCATGTTAGGACTAGAAGCGGGAATTTGATATTTCCTTGGATATAGGCGGCATTAATTGGGTTTTTAATTCCAATTATGGGCTTATATGGGCTGAGTATTATCCCATATAAAATATCCAAAATTCCTTAGCTTCCGGGTAATTCATGGCTTGTCTTGAATCCTTCGCAATTTAAGCTCCAATATTCAATTCTTGTCTCTTGAGATAATTCTTCAATAGTCTTCAAATCTTCAAATCATCTTCAATAAGTCTTCAAACACGAACTTCGAATCTCCAAATCCTTATACTCAAATTTCTTTGTCCATATTTGAGTAAAAAGTCATCGAAATAGCTCCAAAAGGAGAGAAAAACAATAAGTTTCCATTTTTCTTGTCTTCAAGACCTAAAAACACAAATACTTATAAAATAGGGTTAAAATACACATAAAAAAAGCAAAAAGCATAGGAAAATGATCATAAAAATAGGGTTGTTTTTGGCTCAATCAATATATATCTTGCAAATTGCAATCTTTCTCTATGTAAGCATGTTTTATCATATTATAACCATATTTAAGCTAAGTCCTTGGTTCTTTGTTCTTTGTTTTTTTTTCTGCTTTACTTCTATCCAGTGATCATAGTCGAGACACTAGGGTGATCGTGTTGCTCTGCAAGACAAGATATAGTGAACCAACCGCAGATTTACCGGCCATGGCACTAATAATTTGATTTTATCTTTGTAATGTAATAATATCAAGTATGAATCTTTTCTTTTAATCCCGACCTGCTCAAATAATGGATGCCCAATTCTCGACAGGATGTACGACTGGTAAACTTTAGGTTTGGAGAATTTTAGTGATAACATGGGGTTGAAAGGATGTGCGATTCAATATTCGATATACAAATTCAATATGTAAATCAAGTGATTTAAAATTTTTGAAGGTTCAATAGAAACTTGTTATATTTGTAACTTTTTACTGTTATATAATATATTTAGGGTAATTATTTGATACATCGATGGGTAAATTTTGGATTCAACAAGCGGGTTGTGGAGTTGACACATGTCCATTTTTTGAATTAATTAAGTTTTAAATATTTCAATCTAGTCCCTAGATGACATATGTCACCCTTCAGGACCCGCTTGTGTAGTATGCTAAACTCCACTAACGATGTATTATATAATTTGCCATATATTTAATGTGTTCAATTAATCTTGAAGTATTGAAATTCAAACTCAAATGTGCAGTACTACAAGATTTTTATATATTTATTGCGAAATTATATGATATGTAAATTCAATATGTAAAACAAGTGATCTGTACCTTTTGATTTCTGTACCAACCATGGTGGATGGGTAAAGCCGGCCGGTTGGCTGACGTTGCTGGCTTGGCCTCATCAAATGCTTTAGACTAGCTGAGGAAAGTGATTTTTACCTTAATCAGTAAGATCTAATTTGCCTTTCCATATATTTATATTATATAAGTCTAAACTTCAAAAAACTTTATCTGAAATATCTAAAATATCCTTTATAATTTTAAATTTTATTTTATTTTTTAAGAGTTAATATGTAAACGTACTTTAAAATTTACAATATGTAAAAGAATGTACTTATAAAGATTTATATATATACCGAGAAAAATTTATAATCTCTTTCCATTGGTAATAAAATAAATTCTTCTTTTACCAATAAAAAAAAACATGGTCAAAATCCTTATAATCGGAGCGATTGATGAAAGCACATGGTTATCCTTCTACTTTTTTTCTTTTTAAACTACCATTCCAACCTAATTAATTAGCAACTTATTCTTCATCATTAACGTAAAAATTCATTAGCTATAAACAATTCTCCTCCCTTGCAATCCTTCTTCTTTGTCTTTAGCATCATGTTCTTCATTGTTGTTAGGGTCCCCCAGACTTTAGCAATTTTTGAATGTATTTATAACAAAACTGAAGAATTTGATAATCGGAAAAGAAATTGGTTGGAATAGAATCCAATTGATTTTATTCACAGAAAAGATAGATTACATATATATACATCCTGCGGTAAGGTTATGGTTCCTGCGGTAAGGCTATATTTGGCAACTTAATAAATGTACACGATATGAATCAATTTTACACGGTAGCATGATTTTCGGTAAATAGTAACACGATTTGTGGCTTCAATCTTGGAACCCGCTGGAAACAAACTGTTGACTTTGAATCCTGCAGTAAATACACTGTTGACTGATTTCATCACGCCCTCCTCAAGTTGGCGCGTGAAGATTCGCAACGCCAACTTGAACACTAATGATTCAAATCGATCCTTGCCCAAGGCTTTGGTGAAAACATCAGCGAGTTGTGCACTAGTGGAAATCTTCCGAGGTGTAATCTCTTTTGACTGTGCCCTTTCCCGAACAAAATAGCAATCCATTTCAACATGTTTGGTTCTCTCGTGATAAACTGGATTAGCAGTAATATGTAAAGCCGCTTGATTATCACAAAATAATAGAGTAGGTTCCGTCTGCGGTGATTGTAAGTCAGTTAACAACCACCGCAACCACAACAATTCACTCACTGTTACTGCCATGGCTCTATATTCTGCCTCTGCAGAAGATTTTGACACAACTTGTTGTCGTTTGGTGCGCCAAGAAATAGGAGAACCACCTAATGTGATGAAATAACCGGTGCAAGATCTTCTAGTTGTGAGACATCCTCCCCAATCCGCGTCACAATATGCTTTAAGGATCAAATCACCCTTAGTTGATAATAAGATTCCTTGCCCTGGAGCCTTTTTAAGTACCGTAAAACTCGCAATGCAGCATCCATGTGTTCCTGTCGCGGCGCACTAACAAACTGACTGAGAACATCCACGGCATATGTAAGATCCGGTCTAGTAACCGTTAAATACAGAAGGCGCCCAACTAAACGTCTGTATTGTGCTGCATCAATGAGTGGACCGCTGCTGTCTGCTCATAGCTTATGATTCTGTTCCATGGGAAAGGCATTGCGTTTGCAGCCCTGCATTCCACTTTCCTCCAATATATCCAAGGCATATTTTCTCTGACTGAGGACTATCCGAGCAGGTGACCGTGCAGCCTCTATTCCGAGAAAGTATTTCAAAGGAACCAAGTCTTTAATGCCGAACTTGTCATTCAGACAACTCTTAACTTCTTGAATTTTATCACCATTATTACCAGCAAGTATAACATCATCAACATATATCAAGGCTGTAAGGAAAATCTCACCTTTATCATAAAGGAATAAAGAGTGATCTGCCTTTGACTGCCGAAAACCCACATCCTCTAAGGCCTTGGTGAACTTATGATACCAATTGCGGGAAGCCTGCCGAAGGCCATATAATGATTTCTTCAACTTGCAAACCTTTGTCTCATTAGCTTTAGCAAAACCTTGAGGAATCTTCATAAAAACTTCCTCCTCCAAATCTCCATGAAGAAATGCATTGTTGACATCCAACTGATGAATCTCCCATCTCCTTTTGGCAGCAACGACAAGTAAACACCGAACGGTAACAAGTTTGGCAACTGGCGCAAAAGTTTCAAGGAAATCAACTCCTTCAATTTGAGTGAAGCCTTTTGCAACAAGTCGTGCTTTATAGCGTTCTATTTCTCCATTGGGTTTAAACTTCACCTTATATACCCCCTTGGAAACAATGGCCCTTTTATCCTGCGGCAGAGGTACCAAATCCCAAGTTCCATTCTCCTCCAGAGCTTGGATTTCTTTCTCCATGGCTTCTCGCCAGTGCTTATGTTTCACTGCCTGTGAAAAATGCTTTGGCTCATCATTAGAAGTGATGGCCGCAAGGAAAGCTTTATGTGAGTGTGCAAATCTATAATAAGAGACATAATGTGACAAAGGATATACCGATGAGTCAGCTGAAGGATGGGCAAGCTGTGTTGGCACAATGGAGGGTGGCAATTGAACGTCAAAACTACCAAAACGCTTTGGCTGCGTTCTTTCACGCACACTACGTCGAACTTCTACACAACTTTGACCACGAACGGGCGCCGCGGTGGACACAACAGGCTCCACGGTAGTAGACTCAATATGTATTATGGCTGGGTCATTTGCGGCAGTTTCTTGACTTTCGTTAGAGGCAGCGACTCCTGCTGCAATATCTACTGCGGTAGTTTCAGGAATTTCTTCTGCAATGAACCTATTTGCGGCATTGCCTAACCCTTTTACCTGCGGTAATGTCATGACCTCATCACACTCATTATCCGCGGCAACCAACACTGGTCTGCAGTATCCATTTCCTGCCATTAACTCTTTGTCTCCTGAATGACTATCATATTGTCTAAAGGGATAGATATTTTCAAAGAATGTCACATCTCTGGATGTGCAGAACTTTCTTTCTTTAAGATCATAAACATGATACCCCTTTTGCCCATTGGGATATCCAACAAAATAACACGGCTTTCCTCTTTCACTAAATTTATCTCCCCTTTTGCTATTATCATGAGCATAAACTAAGCAACCAAAAACTCTCAAATGATCATATTCAGGTTTCTTGCCAAACAACATCTCAAATGGGGTTTTATTGTTGATTACCTTAGATGGTAGTCTGTTGATTATGTAGGTGGCTGTAAGAACACATTCTCCCCAAAAACGGATTGGTAATCCTGTTTGAAATCTTAAGGCACGTGCTGTTTCAAGAACATGTCTGTGCTTTCTTTCAACAACCCCATTCTGCTGCGGAGTACCTGTGCAAGATGTTTGAAAACATGCCATGTTCCTTATAATAATCAAGCATGCAATTGGATTGAAACTCAGGTCCATTGTCAGTCCTTATTTGCTTAACCTTTTTACCAAATTGGGTTGCTACCATGTTACAAAACATAATCAAGTAGTGACTAACCTCAGATTTATATTTCATCAAATATACCCAAACTCCTCTACTAAAATCATCAACAATTGTAAGAAAATAATGTGCACCTGAGGAAGATGGTGTTTTGTAGCCACCCCAAATATCACAATGAATCAAATCAAAGCAAGAAACTGATTTTATTCCACTAATTGAAAAGGGTAATCTGGTTTGTTTAGCACGTAAACAAGAATCACAATGCAAAACATTTTCACATACAACTTTGCTGCAATTAAGCTGAATCTGCCGTATCTTCTCATTTGATGCGTGACCAAGCCTTCTATGCCAAACATTAGAATCCTTTCCTTTATTGACTGACATTGCCACACCTCCATTGCGCACCAGTTCAAGGTAATAGAGACCATCTCGAAGCCTACCCACTCCAATCAGCCTCCTCGAAGGTAAGTCCTGTATTACACAAAAATCCGCAATGAAGATTAGCGCACAATTAAGATCATTTGTCAATCTCCCAACAGAAATCAAATTGCATTTAAAATCTGGAATATTCAAGACATGATCTAATTTCATTCCATTAGGAAGTTGTACTTTCCCAATGCTTTTGACAGGAATTTTGTCTCCATTTGGAATTTTAACAGGAGATCCTCCAATTGCCTTTTCAATTTCCTCCAAAAGCTCACTGTTATTTGTGATGTGATCTGTTGCTCCAGAATCTATCACCCAAGATTTATTAGTTTCAATCTTACCAGCCATGTTGACTGCGGAAGTTGTTGATCGCTGTGTCGGCTTCGAACTTTGTTAATTGTACCTGTGTCAATCCAGGAATTGAGGTCATCTCAGACTCAACTTGAGCTGCCTTTGGGAAACTTCTGTGGTCCACCTTCTACCCCCCTTTTTCTTTCTTATCCCGCAGGTTTTTACGCCATCCTGCGGGATATCCAATGATCTCATAGCACTGATCTTTCATGTGCCCCATCTTTTGACAATGTCCGCACCTTGCAGCAGGATATCCAATGATCTCATAACATTGATCTTTCGTGTGCCCCATCTTTTGACAATGTTCACACCTTAGCTTGTCTTTCTTTCCAAATCCTCGGTTCCCCCCATCTTGTCCTCCTTGCATTTGGAACGCCGCTGCCTCAGTAATGGGTTTGCGGTTCACCGAGATCTGTTTTTGTTGTTCATATTCCGCAACCAAGTGATATGCATGACCAAGACCTGGAGTTGGTTTAGTGCTCAAAATCTGAGTTTTCACTATTCCAAACTCATCGTCTAGTCCCATGAGAAAATCATATAACTGCTCCTTTTCTCTCATGTCCACCAGTTGCTTTGATATGTTGCATTTGCATCCATTACAGACGCACTTCGGCAGTGGGAAAATTGACTGCATCTCATCCCATAAGCCCTTCAGTTTTGTGTAATAAGAAGATACTGACATCTTCTCCTGCCGCAAAAGTGTAACCGCTCGCCTGATCTCATAGGCGCTTGGATCACTCCCTTTGACGAATCTTTCTTCCAAATCAACCCAGATTTCTCTGGCAGTGTTAGCGTATCTCACGCTTCCTCTAACATCTTTACCCATAGCACTCTTTAGCCATCCTTTCACCATAGCATTGCACCGCATCCAGTGCTGCAAGTTTGGTGAATCCACTCCTGGCCTCGGAATCGTGCCGTCTACGAAACCGGTCTTGTTTTTGGCGAACAATAAATTGCTCATATCGTTCACCCACTCCCCATAATTCCCATCATGAAGGAGATCACTAACATAGATCTGCCCCGGGTTACCGGAGGCATGTAAAAAGAACGGAGACATAACGTCTATCTCAATCGACTGGCTTCTGGCGGAAGTAATTTCTTCCAAATCTTCCTTCTCGTCGGTGCTCTTCGACATGATTTTAGTAGGGTGGGTACCAATATTTAAGCTCTGATACCATGAAGAATTTGATAATCAGAAAAGAAATTGGTTGGAATAGAACCCAATTGATTTTATTCACAGAAAAGATAGATTACATATATATACATCCTGCGGTAAGGTTATGGTTCCTGCGGTAAGGCTATATTTGGCAAGTTAATAAATATACACGATATAAATCAATTTTACACGGTAACATGATTTTCGATAAATAATAACACGATTTGTGGCTTCAATCTTGGAACCCGCTGGAAACAAACTGTTGACTTTAAATCCTGCAGTAAATACACTGTTGACTGATTTCATCAAAAACCACTTAGCCAACAAATGAAAAGGCAAAGAGTTTTAATGAAGTACGTTTTCTAGGGAAAAAAAAGTGAATTTTAATGGTGTATTAAAAATGATGAGCCATGAATGATTATTGTTTTTCAACATTGAAATTCGAAAAATCCCAATCTTCTTTTCTCTAGATTTTCTCTAACTTGGTTCAAAGACACTTCGAGGAAGAAGATAGAAGTTTATGTAGTTTTTAAACAATAACAGAAAAAAAATTAAAAAGTTCAAGTTTATGTAGTTTATTCAGTATTATATAGTAAAAAGTTCAATCCGATATAATTTTTCTTTGAGATATATTATAGATCATTACTTTGATTTTGCTTCCATAGCTACAATCACATTAATCTTTAATTAATATGTACAAAGTTGATAGTTGGTAGAGTAATAATAACAAGTTAAATTCAATTTTTGGATCGCAAAAAAGGAAGCGACAATACATTAGTGATTAAGAAAACATTATTTCTCAAACCAATTTGTACATCCACTTCTATGTTCCTCACGTTGGATTAAGTTTAGTTACAATTTTATATTATTTTTACAGATTTGATTTACAGATAAGGGTGTATCTGGTTGAGTTATGACTATGAGATTTATTTTGGGGAGATTAAAATGGTGAATACTAAAATTAGATACTATACAGTGTGATATTAGAATGTCAATAATAATTACCTAATAAAAAAGAGGGATGACAACAATAAAAATAAAACCAATCGAAAATTTTCGTGAAACCTTAATGTTGATCAATTGTGAAAAAAATCTATACGACTCCATATACACGTATAATAATAATAAAAAAAACTAAAATCCTAATTTATAAGGACTTTAACTAACCATCAATATATATTCACCATAAATTAAGGGCCTATGATTCAGTAATTAGGAAAATGTTAGTTACAAATTACGAGATTGTCAGAGTTCACAAGATATTTGGAGGAGATGGTTGCATGGTTTTGCCTTGGATTATTTGAATTCCGTATCACTAAAGGATTGGTTACAATACAACTCAGGGGATGAAAGCAAATCAACAACTAAAGAAACGAAAACAAAAGAGAGGTCGACTTTCTGTTTAACGAGCGATAAGGAAGGAAAGGAAGGAACAGGTGCTTTTACAGAATCGTGATACAAATCTTATTTATAGGTAAGGGTGTGCCTGATTGAGTTGTGAGATTTGTTTTCGAGAATATGAAAATCATGTACTATACTGTTAGATTAAAATGGAAAAAATAAGATTATACTACTTCGTATAGACGTATAACTAAAGTAATAAAATTAAATTCTTAATCTTTATAGGAAATTTAACTAACCATCCATCTATATATAAATAAATTAAGCTCTACATATTTTGTTATAATATCTCTTAAATATCCACTATAACCTTTTTAATAAACTTATATAAGAAAAATATTAACGTTTACCATTGATGAAATGTTACTAATGTTATTGAGTTTCTTGATAATACTATAGTTAAGCTTTTTTAGTAACCATAAATGTGAAATTTGATATCCAAAATTATTAAGAATGTAAGATTATTAAATAGTTGATAATATTATATTTTTTTTTAATAATCATTAATAGTTTTTTTTTTTTTTACTTTAGATAAACAAATTGATAACCTACGAAAGTTTTACTAAAGCATTTTAAGTAAATAAATAAGAAATTTGATAGCCAAAAATACTAAGAATTTAAGATTATGGGAACCTCCATTATTGATGAAAGCTACTAAAATTACTAAAGATGTAAGGTATCAATTAAGAATGTAAAGGTGTTAAATTTGTATATAGCATCATAGCGTTTTTGATAATCTTCATAACTTTTTTAGTAATCTTAAATAAGAACATTATTAACATTCATTAGTAATGAAAAATTACTAATATTATTAGGGATATTAGATTGCTTAATTTCTTGATAACATCATAGTTTTTTTTTTATAACCTTTATATCTTTTTTAAAAACAGTTTATCTTTGTTGACAAAGAGGTAATAACTTTTCAATCTCTTTCTCATACAATGTGACATAATTAGTTAATTAATTTCCCTTGATATTCTAAATTAATATTACCTTATTATTATTTTCTTTATTTTATTATTATTTTTTAGTACATATAATTTTATTATTATTTGACATATGGTTGAATGGGGGAAGTTGACGTGTGGTTGATTGCATCCTTAGCTTGACTTTATATTGGAATTACTTCAAAATTAAATATTTTCCCCGCGCATTCGCGTCGGGTTTTTCGATTTATGATCAGATTTGAATTTCAATTTTAAGTAAAATTTTATCTTATGTAAATCGCAATTAATAAATGGAAGGGAATTTTTTTAGAATTCTAATGTTTAAATAATTATATGCTGCAAAAAGAAAATGGAGTTTTACTTTGATTATAATTCAATGTTCTAAATATTATTTACAAATATTATATTTGGAATTCTAAATATATAATAATATATATTTGTTTCTCCCAACCAACCAATGTTGGACAAATGTCAGCATTAGAAGAGTCAAATACTGAGCATACAACAGTTTGAGAATAACTTTAATAGTAAGGTATAGATTTTTAACTGTAAAAATCTTTTAGTTTCTTTTTTCTTTATGACTAAATTTTATATTTTATTTAGTGCCTGAAAAAAAAAACTTATATATATATAACATAATTTTTACATTATAATTATGACTTAAACTATTTCACTATTTTTTTTTACTATTTCAACTACTTTTTTTAAAAGTACAGCAAACCACCCTTACATCATAAATTTGTCTCACTATATCTGTTTATACCTCAATTTACAATTGAGGGTAAATTGGTCTTATCATAATTATAATCAAGATGTGTGGTTAGGATTTAATCAAAATTCCTAAAGAAACTAGGTTTCTGCACCACCCTAGTTCAAGTTGAATTAGGAAAGTCTTGTAATTAATTGCAAGGGCTGAAATTAATTAATTAATAATTAAATAATAATTATTTTTTGAATAATTATTATTAAAATTCTTGTGTATGTCGCTGCTACCCAGGTGAGTGGCACAAAGAATCAAATTGGAAGCACTTTCCTTTGATATTGCTGCCTGCTAGGGAGGCAAACAAGTAAAAAAGGAAAATTGCTTGCCATCTGACAATGAGATGAAAAATACCTCATGGACATACATAGCAAGGCCCAAGTCGTCTCCTAGTCAGAGGAGAGGCTGCCCTCTGCCCTGCAGAGAGATATTTTTCTCTTCCTGCAGGAATAAGGCAGAGAGCTAAAGTTTGTCAGCAAGAGAAACATCTGTGTACGTGAGAGAGGCATGAGATTTTCAACCTCACACCTCCTCCATATACTCGACCAACCATAGTGGGAAAATCGCCTAGCCTCCTCCCTTCCGCGGGAAGTGAAATTGCAACTTGTATTTTGTTCAATTAAGGATAAAATAGTGAAATTGACCAATCAGAGAGGCTAGAAGCTGCGATTTCTTCTGAGGAGCACACCATGATAATCCTTGAGCTATGTAGATCATTTTGGTAAAATTTCACCTCATTCTGACATCGGAGTAAAAACTTATGCCCGGTTTTCAGTTAAGGACATTTTCAGGAGTGAAACCAAATTCACCATGATAGAAAGCTCGAATTAATTTGGGATTTTTTCCATGATCTTATGGAGATATTCTAAGCCTATTGGTGAAATTTTGGTTAAATCCGAGATCGTTTGCAACTTTTGCATTCTTTTCAATTAAGGACATATGGCTTTCTCACTCCAGTTTAAGCCGTTTTCTTAATTAATTATTATTTTCATGATTTAAAGAGCTAAATATGGCCAAGTAAGAGTAATTTCGTGGCTTTGATGATTAGAGTTCAATTCATGATGTCAATTGGCAACTACTTAGTCAAATTAGCTAAATTCAGCACAAAAGAAGCAACCAAAGCCTACTGCACTATGATAGGCAGAAGGAAGAATTGTCATCAACTACCCAGAAGGTAGATTTTCGTCTCCTATCCTAGTAAAGTGGCGCCCTTATGTATATCATGTCCTCTCCCCAGCAGTTGGATGCAATCAGAAGAAGAAGGAAGCTTCACTGCACTTTCCTGAAAGCTGTCATCTGCACAGGAGGAAGATTTTGCCTTTCTCAGCAAGGCAATCACATTAAATGCTCAAGCCCAAACCGTCCCCTATATAAAGGGAGGCCATTTTCAGGTTTCAGCAGATTCCGCATCTCAGACATTTCTCCTGAGAAATCAAAAACCAGCTCCTGCAGCTACAAACTTGCTCCGCCCAAAAAAACCAAGCTCCGTGCTTATTTTCTCTCTGGCCCTGCGCCATATTCACTCTTGTTCATCACTAGTTCTTCACTCGTTCATCAAATTCTCCTTGTTTAGATCTTGTCTCAGGACAAACAAACACTCTTTTAGTGTTTTTCTCTTGTTTCAATCTTGTCTCCGGACATACAAACACTGTACACGTGTTCTTCATTCAGAAATAACAGATTAGTTTGTTATTTTCTTTTCAATTTCAATTGCAATCAAAGCAGATCACTCAGATCTGATCCAGTAAGAGAAGAGGCCCAGTTATGAGAAGCAGTTCGTGTGGATCAAATGATTTAGATGCTCCGGTGTGACTTTGATCCAGTCCCCACAATCGTTCTGATCTTTTAATCAGCTGCTCTGCGCACCAGATCCAGTTTTTACAACCTCTTTGTCAATTTCAGCAAATTGACTGGCACGCCCTAACGCTGTCATAAAGAATTCTCCGCAAAAACTCTAGCAAGAGATTTTTGGCGCAACATCTCTTTTTGGCACGCCCGGTGGGACAAGCACATCTGCTCTCCCTCTCTGGCGCCCTCAGTACTCTTTTTCCCTCTGCTTAGCCGGCGATCCCCGGCTCTTTTTCTCCTAGTCACTCAGCCAAATCACTTTCCCTGGCACTTGAAGCAGGACAAGACAGTAGATCTCTCCTCCTCTCAACGTCTCAGGGTAACTTTTCTTTACTTTTTGTTCTCCCCTCCCCTCTTTCTAAGTCTTACCAAGTGGTAAACATGCCACCTAAGGTTGATGAAGGCAAATCTAGCCATGTTATGCAAACCAGAAGCAAAAACGGGGCAGATCTTTCACTATTACCTTTGGAATCTGATTCAAAGATCTTGTTGCAATATCTCACTGAAGCCATGAATGAAATTTCTTTGGCACAGGAATAAAGGATGCAACAACTTATGAGATCTATAGATCAGATGAACACATCTCATGACCAACTTAAGGAGGCTAATGACTCTTTTAAGGAGCAGATGATTCAAGACCGTGAGAACATCCTGACTCAGATTGGTCAAGTAGAGGATAGACTCGGGGGGCAAATCCGACAGATAGCCCAAGATCCGAGACAAGTTAACATGCCTGCACTTCTCCCTCCACCTGTGGCGCCGTTAGCTAATAATGGTTTCAACGAGGCGAGATTTCCACCGCAAGTGGAAGCAGTTGGTAACAACAACTTACCACCTCATAGGGAAGGGGTAGCAAGAGGTGAGAATGAAGCTGATCTCATCCCTGGGCACCAAGAAGCAGTTGACCATGCACATGATAATGTGGAAGAGGAAATCAACCCAGTTGGTCCTCGAGCTGCAGCTTATGTACCACCCCACGTGAGGAATGGTAATGGCGCAAGAAATGGCCATCAACGCCATCCTGCTCCGCGCCATCCACCTCAAGTTGCTGATGTCCAAGGACCAGTCAATCAGAACCACATCAGGGAGATGATTGAAGACATGATTGGCCCCATTTACAGGCGAGTAGGCAGGCCATCTTTTCAGAAACATTACCCTGAGGAGTATGATAGAATCTATCCTCTGCCTCGTGGGTACAAGGTCCCTGACTTCACAAGCTTTTCTGGAACCTCTAGCGAGCAGACAACTCTGGAGCACATTGCTCGCTTTACTGTGCAATGTGGAGAAGCCAACTCTGGCTACCACAAGCTTCGCCTATTTCCCAACTCCGTCACGGGTGCAACTTTTACTTGGTACATCAACTTACCACCCAACTCAGTGAGAACCTGGGAGGAGATGGAAAGGTTGTTTCACACACAGTTCTATAGAACTGAGCCTGAGGTTTCCATGGCAGACTTGTCACGTCTCTACCAAAGAAAAGGAGAGTCAGCTGAGGAGTACTTAGCTCGTTTCAAGAAGCTAAGGAATAAGTGTCGCACACCTCTCCAAGAGATAGAATTTGTGCGCCTAGCTCAGAATGGACTTGACATAGATCTTTGAAAAAAGTTCGAAGGAGTTAACTTCAGAGACTTCTTTGAGATGTCAACCAAGGTGACAAGATATGAGACTCTTCTTCGAGAAGAGAATGAAAGGAGAAGTTCATCTTATGGCACTTATTATCAAGAGCCAAATTTTGAACTTGGAATAGCTGAGGTCAAGGCAGATCGCCCCATTGAGTGTCCATGTCTTGTGAAGGCAGGAGTAGGACACCCTCAGACTCAAGAAAGGTTTGCTGCTATGTACCAGAGACAAGCAAAGAAGAAACCTTATGACGGAAGCAAAACATACTCATTTGATACTTCAAAAACAAATGAAGTTTTTGACTTCCTACATAAGTCGGGTATGATTAAGTTACCACCTGGACATGTCCTTCCTTCACCAGAGGACATCAAAGGAAGAGAATACTACAAGTACCACGACTCCTGGAGGCACCCAACCAACAACTGTATTGTGTTCAAAAACATAGTACAAGAAAAGATAGAGAAGGGAATCTTGAAATTCCCTGAGGCGCTTAAGAAGGACATGGGAGTTGATTAAAATCCTTTCCCAGCTCCTATCCACATGGTCGCGTTCAACCTCCCAAAGGATGGACAACTGGCTAGTAAGGAAAAGGGGGAAACAACTCCCAAGAGGTCAAACTTGGCTCCAAGCACCTCCTTGGCAGCCAATCCTAAACATGAAGGTAAGTCTTATCACCACTCTGCTAAAGCTAAGAAGTTAGTTGATAAAGCTAAGTTAAAAACCCTGGGTGTGCGTTCAGATCGGCCTTGGAATCCAAACACGGCCGCTGACAAACTTAATGCACCAAGGAGGAAGATAGAACTTTTCTCATCTGAGGATGAGGAAGAGCCTGTGGAATATCTTGATACCTCTTCTAAGAAGAAGGTTCAAAGAAAGTTGGAGTTTTCATCAAAGACTCCACTCAAAAGGAAGGAAAAAAGTAGGGCAAAGCACACTCCAAGCTCGGGGGGTAAGCCAGAAACTTCTTTTCCTCCTCCTAAGCAGAAGAAAAGAGAGTATGGCGAACCATCATCAAAAGTGGCGCCACCTCCTTCTCATCCTAGCTCATCTGCCCATCACAAGGTGCAAAGGTCTTCCAAGAGAGAGCATGATCAACAACCACAGGTTGAAAATCATTCTAAGTCTCTTCCCAAGAGGACTAAGCGTGAGATTAGACCATGGTTGGATCATAAGAAGGAAGAATACCGCCATGCAGCTGTAAGAAAAGAAATGAAGCTGAAGGGTGATCATGCACGACCAAGAATGGTCAAGCCACCATCAGACACTCCAAAGGGTGTGTGGCGGAGAGTGCAACATCCCAAGTACCCTGTTCAAAGGAATAAGAAAACTTGGAGAAGACGAGAACTTCGAAAAAGAGCTAAGGCTCGAAATGAAGAGGTACTTGATGCCATGCAAGTTGATGAGAGTGGAAATGAACCTTCAAAGGATCCACCACCTACCAACGAGATGGATGTATCCCTCATGGACTTAGCAGACATGGGAGTAAAGCTATGCAAGGAGAAAATCCTTTCTGAAGAAGCAAGGCTCAAAGCTAAAGCACTTGAGCTAAGTAAGAAAGAAGCTGAACTCCAAGATCGAAGGCAAACCTTGATTGACATAGTCTATGGCAACGAAGATTATTCTTGCCAAGAATTAGCAAGCAGAGGCGCCATCAATGAGGAGGCAGTCCTTGCATATAGAAGATTAGCCATGAGAGCATTAACCATAGGAGGTGAAGATGGAGGAGATGATGATTTCGAGGTCTGTAGTATTGATGATGATTCATACTACCAAAAGTTTCCCAATGAAGCTTTGACCAAAAGACTTGAAGACTGGCCATCACATGAGGCCACTCAAGATCTACTCCACATCTCAGAAAACATGCCGCCATGGCAAATATCAATCTTGCTTGAAAAAGCAAAATTAGATAAAGAAAGGAAAGAGTTTGAAGCTAAGAGATTGGAACACATCGAAGCTGAAAACATCCTTTTAGAGAAACAAGAAGCTATAGATGATACTGCTAAGCAACTCCTTAGGAGAGTATTCATCGAAGAGCTTAACATGAAAGCAGACAAGGCCCCACGAGACCAAGATGGAAGTCTTTGGACTCCACACTGGGAGGATAGTGGCGCCACCCACATGGAGGATGCCATCCCAACTTCATCTCACCAAAACATGTGTGATGAAAGTTCGGGAGAAAAGCTTGTTGCCATGAGTGAAGAGGAAACATTAGCCGCTGAGGACTTTGACAACAAGTTTGTTGAATCATTGACCTTTGGGCAGTTCATGGTTAACCTTAACCATACTACTATCACTCTACCATGCACATTTGCTGCCTAACTAAAAGAGCGAGTGGAATCATTTGAGCCACCCTCTCCCTAGGAAGATGAAGATGTCATTGAGATCCCGTCAAAAAATGAAGAAGACTCGGGGGGCAACACCTCAGATGATGCAAAAACCATGATCTTCACCAAGCCAGATGAAGTAGACAGTTGCCACATCAAGCCTTTGTATATTAAGGCGCATGTTGATGGCATTCCAATCAGTAGGGTACTTGTTGATAATGGTGCAACGGTGAATCTCATTCCCTACTCATCACTGAAGAAACGGGGCAAGTGCACTGATGATTTGATCAAGTCAGAAGTTACCGTGAGTGATTTTTCTGGCAACATCAAGAAGACAAGAGGCATATTGCCTGCCCAGTTGACCATTGGGTCAAAAACGTTCCTCTTTGCCTTCTTTGTAGTTGATTCCTCATCAACTTACAACATGTTGCTTGGTAGAGATTGGATTCATTCCAACTGGTGTGTCCCATCATCCTTACAACAACTACTGATGTTTTGGAATGGTACTGAAGTTGAAGTGGTCAAGACAGATAAGAGACCATTCAAAGTTGAAACCAACGCAGTAGATGCAAGGTTTTATGATGGAACCACAGGACCTATAAGGTTCATGGGCCAGGACAAATATGGCCGGCCATACCCGTTCATTTCCACCGGAGAAGTCAAACAAGAAGCCTTGAAAGAGGTGATGGAAACTCTTGTGCGGCCTGATGCATTGATCCCCTTCAAGCCGCTTCCATGTGCTCCTATCATAGAGGAAATCCCATGAGTACACAACCTATAGAGGTTGTGTTGGCCAACGACATCTTGAGAAAGTTGTCGACATTGGCCTTAGAGATGAAGCTCCAAAGCTTAGAGGATTCAGTCGCCCCATCAGCTAATGCGGCTTATCAAAGTATAGAAAATACACAAGATGAGATCACCATGGAGGAACTTGATCTTGCTCCCATTAAGTTAGATGATCTCAAGGCTGAAGTACAAGATCCTTTACTTGAAGTAAATCTTGGTACTGAAGAAGAGCCTAGGCCAACCTACATAAGTTAGTTATGGGCCGAAGAAGATAAGCCACGCTTTGTCTTGTTAAAAGAATATCGAGATTGTTTCGCCTGGGATTATGACGAAATGTCTGGCTTAGGTCGTGACTTGGTGGAGCATCGTCTGCCAATCATTGAAGGTTACCATCCCTATCAGCAACCTCCTAGAAGGATGGCTAATGATGTCATTCTTAAAGTTAAAGAGGAAGTTGAAAGGCTCCTTAAAGTAGGATTCATCCGTACCGCAAGGTATGTAGAATGGATTTCAAACATAGTTCCTGTAGTTAAAAAGAATGGTAAAATTAGGGTGTGTGTTGATTTCCGAAATTTGAATTCAGCCACCCCTAAAGATGAATATCCTATGCCTGTTGCAAACCTACTAGTAGACGGGGCCGCCCAACTTCAAGTGTTATCCTTCATGGATGGTCACAGCGGCTACAACCAGATCTATATAGCGGAGGAGGATGTTCCAAAGACAGTTTTTCGCTTTCCAGGTGCAATCGGTACTTTTGAGTGGGTAGTCATGCCCTTTGGACTCAAGAACGCCGGTGCAACCTATCAAAGAGCCATGAACGCCATCTTCCATGACATGATTGGAAAATTCATGGAGGTATACATAGATGATGTAGTGGTTAAGTCACACAACCACCTTGATCACATTGATCATTTAAGGCGCTCATTCGAAAGAATGAGACAACATGGTTTGAAAATGAATCCATTGAAATGTGCTTTCGGTGTTAGTGCAGGTAAATTCCTTGGATTTTTGGTCCATCAACGAGGCATCGAGATAGACCAAAACAAGGCAAAAGCCATCATACAGGCAAAATCGCCCACCTCAAAGAAAGAACTCCAACGCTTCCTTGGACAAGTCAACTTCTTGAGAAGATTCATCTCCAACACTGCTGGTAAGACCAAAGCATTTTCATCACTGTTAAAGTTGAGAGACAAGGAGGAGTTTCGATGGAATGACGAACATCAAGAAGTATTTAACTTCGCCTCTTGTATTAGTTCCTCCTAGGAAGGATAAAACCTTGTACCTATATGTTGCAGCCACTACGTCCTCCATAGGATGTTTGTTGGCTCAAGGGTTAGGAAAGGGAAAGGAACAAGCAGTGTACTACTTAAGTAGGACTCTTACGAATGTAGAAACTCGGTATAGTCCTATTGAAAAGCTATTTTTGTCACTTTACTTTGCAGCAATAAAACTAAGGCATTACATGCTCTATTTTGATGTCTGCGTTATTTCAAAAACTGACTTAGTAAAATACATGTTATCTCGGCCTCTCCTTAAAGGCCGACTAGGCAAGTGGTGTTTGGCACTCTCTGAGTTCAGTTTCAAGTATATACCTCAGAAGGCAGTGAAAGGGCAAGCAATTCCTGACTTCCTAGCCGACCACCCATGCTTAGACTTGGGAGAAGAGTTTGAAGATACAAACTTTGACATGGAGGTATCTTTAATACCATGGATACTTGAGTTTGATGGCTCTAGCACTGCCAACTCTGCAGGTGCTGGAATTGTCATCACCTCCCCAGATGATGACTATACCATGATGTCATTCCACTTAGACTTTGATTGTACTAACAATCAAGCTGAGTATGAGGCACTCATCATTGGTCTAGATTGCTCAGGGAGATGAAAGTATCCACAGTACACATCAGAGGAGATTCTCTCTTGGTGATCAACCAGCTTACCAGAGAATTCAATTGCACAAGTCCATCATTGTTATCATACTATGCAGTGGCAGTGCAATTGTTAGAAAAATTTGATGATGTAAGGATAGAACACGTCCCCAGACATAAGAATGAGTCTGCAAATGTTGCTGCACAGCTTGCATCTGGCCTTGTATTCCGAGATGATATCTGGAAGAAGGTGGTGAATGTGGAGAGGAGGAGCATGCCTTCGACATTTACTAGGGACAATGTGTTTGAAGTGTACAACATGGTACACAGGCTTGATGATTGGCGCCAGCCATTCCTTAAATATCTTCAAAACCAATCAACAAGGGTCACTAGGAGGATAAGGACTTTGGCTGTGCACTACACTGTCTTAGCTGATGAATTATATCGAAAAGACTTAGACGGATCTTTAATGAGATGTCTAAATCAAGATGAAGCTAAGAAAGTTATCAAAGATGTGCATGAAGGATTATGTGGTGCACACCAAGCTGGTAGAAAGATGAGATGGTTGATTCGCCGTCATGGTTTCTATTGGCCAACTATCATGAAAGACTGCATGGAATTTGCCAAAGGCTGCCAAGCTTGTCAGAAGTATGGCCCTATATGGAGACTTCCATCAGAAGAGCTACATTCTATAATAAAGCCTTGGCCATTTAGAGGATGGGCAATTGATCTTATTGGAAAAATCTACCCACCTGCCAAAGGAGGTGTCTGCTTTATTATAGTTGCCACAGACTATTTCACCAAATTGGTGGAAGCAAAAGCTCTGAATGGCATAGCTCATAATGACATCAAGAAATTCATCAAGGAACATATCATCTACCGCTTTGGAATTCCAGAAACTCTTACCACTGATCAAGGTACTAACTTTGATGGTGAGATCACAAGAAGTTTGGAAGAAAAATTTGGCCTAAAATTCACCAAGTCAACGCCATACTATGCTCAGGCTAATGGACAGGCCGAAGCTTCTAACAAGGTGATGATAGGCATCATAGAAAAAATGATAAAAGACAAACCCGGTAAATGGGATAGGGTCTTACCTAAGGCTTTGTGGGCATACAGGATGTCACAACGTTCGAGTACTGGTGTAAGTCCATTCAGCCTTACTTATGGTCATGATGCAATGGTCCCGATGGAACTTTTGGCTAAGTCAGCCAGAGTTGCATTCCAAAATAACTTGCAGTGGTATGATTACAATGATGCCATGATGATTGAGCTTGAAGATCTTGATTCTGAAAGATTGGATGCTTTAGATCACCTGCAAGCACAGAAGAAGAAGGCAGAAAGAAGTTACAATAAGAAAGTTCGTAAATGAAGTTTCGTTGAAGGCGAACTAGTATGGAAAGCTTTTTTGCCTCTTGGTTCTAAGAAGCGCGGGAAATGGTCTCCCAAATGGGAAGGACCATTCCGTATCAAGAAAGTACTCAAGAATGGTGCCTATTGGTTAGAAACTGAGAATGGTGATTCTCATAGGAAGTTCATCAACGGGCGCTATTTGAAGAAGTACTATCCAACTGCATGGGATGCAAAATCTGACCCAAATCCTGAATTTGACATGGAGGAGGAATTAGATGAAGTGGCTATGACTCAACTCACAGCCACATGCTTCACTGAAGTATAAAACTTACACGCTTCGTGGACTCAGCCACCCCAATTGCGTTTTTGTGCCTTTTAAATAAAAACAAATTATTTTTATT
>AWUE01017998.1:0-31489 GCA_001974825.2 Corchorus olitorius
TGATGAATTATATCGAAAAGACTTAGACGGATCGTTTAATGAGATGTCTAGATCAAGATGAAGCTAAGAAAGTTATCAAAGATGTGCATGAAGGATTATGTGGTGCACACCAAGCTGGTAGAAAGATGAGATGGTTGATTCGCCGTCATGGTTTCTATTGGCCAACTATCATGAAAGACTGCATGGAATTTGCCAAAGGCTGCCAAGCTTGTCAGAAGTATGGCCCTATATGGAGACTTCCATCAGAAGAGCTACATTCTATAATAAAGCCTTGGCCATTTAGAGGATGGGCAATTGATCTTATTGGAAAGATCTACCCACCTACCAAAGGAGGTGTCTGCTTTAGTATAGTTGCCACAGACTATTTCACCAAATGGGTGGAAGCAAAAGCTCTGAATGGCATAGCTCATAATGACATCAAGAAATTCATCAAGGAACATATCATCTACCGCTTTGGAATTCCAGAAACTCTTACCACTGGTCAAGGTACTAACTTTGATGGTGGGATCACAAGAAGTTTGGAAGAAACATTTGGCCTAAAATTCACCAAGTCCACGCCATACTAAGCTCAGGCTAATGGACAGGCCGAAGCTTCTAACAAGGTGATGATAGGCATCATAGAAAAATGATAAAAGACAAACCCGGAAAATGGGATAGAGTCTTACCCAAGGCTTTGTGGGCATACAGGATGTCACAACGTTCGAGTACTGGTGTAAGTCCATTCAGCCTTACTTATGGTCATGATGCAATGGTCCCAATGGAACTTTTGGCTAAGTCAGCCAGAGTTGCATTCCAAAATAACTTGCAGTGGTATGATTACAATGATGCCATGATGATTGAGCTCGAAGATCTTGATTCTGAAAGATTGGATGCTTTAGATCACCTGCAAGCACAGAAGAAGAAGGCAGAAAGAAGTTACAATAAGAAAGTTCGTAAACGAAGTTTCGTCGAAGGCGAACTAGTATGGAAAGCTTTTTTTGCCTCTTGGTTCTAAGAAGCGCGGGAAATGGTCTCCCAAATGGGAAGGACCATTCCGTATCAAGAAAGTACTCAAGAATGGTGCCTATTGGTTAGAAACTGAGAATGGTGATTCTCATAGGAAGTTCATCAACGGGCGCTATTTGAAGAAGTACTATCCAACTGCATGGGATGCAAAATCTGACCCAAATCCTGAATTTGACATGGAGGAGGAATTAGATGAAGTGGCTATGACTCAACTCACAGCCACATGCTTCACTGAAGTATAAAACTTACACGCTTCGTGGACTCAGCCACCCCAATTGCGTTTTTGTGCCTTTTAAATAAAAACAAATTATTTTTATTACTTATGAAGTAATAAAAATTTCAAAATTTTGCCAATAACCTTAAGGGTGTGGCGGAAAATTGAAGAAAATAAGAAATTCCATCACTTAAATTTTACGAGTGTTGTGGAATTTAATTTTCAAAATTTGGCCTTAATCAAAAAGGAAGAGGCCGAATTTTCTAAGTATTTTTGGATGTTTTTGCCGAAAATTCTAAATATTTTTGGGCAAGATAATTCAAAAATAATTTCCAAGTATTTGATCTTTTTGGTTTTAATCATAAGACCAAAAGATTAAATTGACAAAGGATTTTTTTTAAATTAGATGGCTAAAATAGAATAAAAGCCACTAATATTAAAGTTGGCAAAAAATTCATTGCCACCAATTCAAAACATAACTTGTTTAAGAAATTGAAAGAAAAAACAAAATTCTAAAATCATTCTCCTTCTTTCTCCTTATCAGCAGTCTCAGGAGGAAAGGTCTCAGGAAGGAGTGATCTCCATACTTCAAATTCCCTATCCATGCTATCCAGCAAAGTTCTGAAGAAGTCCCCCTCAGCAACAACAGCTAGGTAGTCATCTTTTTCCTTGAGAAGGATGTTCGCCTCGTAGTAGATTTCTTCACACTTGTGATTAGAAGGCACCTCACGCTTTTGGGCAAGTTTGGCCTTTTCTAGTTGAAGAACTTTCACCTTCGCTAAATAATCATTGATTTCATCATCAATAGCCAACTCTCTCTCAGAAGGCGCCACTGAATGATACAAGGCCGCAGCTTTGTCATCTAGAGTCTTCTGACGAGCCTTGTATCTCTTGTGCTTCGCATTAAATTGATCAAAATGGCTCTGAGTTTGATTATACCTAGTAAGGAAAGCATCAAACAGTCTTGGAAAATATTTCCAGAATTGAGCTTCATCATCATCAATTTCAAGTGAACGTGACCAGGTCCGAGCATGGGAATAGATAGCTTCCTTCTGGGCAAGAGGAATGGCGGCATCTGCTTTCAAAGTGAATTTGCAAAGTTCATCAAAAGCTTCTTTCAACTGAGCATCAGAAGGAACCTCGGTAACATCTCCAGAGGGGGCCTCATAATCCATTGGTAGAAGCTTTGATGTAAGTTCTTTAAGGACCTTGCACCTTTGAAGAAGAGGAGCATCAGCCAGGACAGGAGGAAGTACGGGAGAAGGAGCAGACGTTGAAGTGAGAGGTGCGGCAATGGGAAGAGAGTTTTCAATTTCCACATTCCTATTGGCTGCCTCACTGACTAGAACAGGCATAGACATTGGAAGGATGGCTTCAGTAATGTTCTCAGAACATACTCCATGAGAATTGGAAGCTATGTTTTCCAAATCATTCATGAAATCTCTTACACTTGGTTGCCCTGAGAGATCCATGTCACCTAAAGAGAAGTTATCTTCAAGCAGATATGATGCGGCCATCTCGAGGGCCGAATTTGTTGATGAAGAAGGAACATCTTCTTGATCTATATAGGTGATATGATCCAAGGAAATAGTTGGTGAGCAAGGAGATGACGCCACTGCCAACGATCCATTCATGGTCTTCTGAGAGATGACATTCTGACTATCAGAATGAGATGCGTCCATCAGATCACCAGAAGGAAGACCACCAGACTTCGGAATAGCTTTCTTCTTTTTCAAAGCAGAAGTTTCTGAAGCATCCTTCTCACGGGATGAAGCAGCACGTTTCTGTATTACTTGCTTTGCCATCTTATTGGCATCCTTTTTGGGAGGTGCAAAAGCATCACCTGAAAAGTAAAAAGAGTTAGTAAGAAACTTAAATAACTAATAAAAGTTTAAGTAACAGAAATTACCAGGCGGAAAATGAAGTCTTGCAGCAATGTGAGATAAGTCTTCACCACCGATATTCTTCCATATCTCTGACCACCAGGCAGCAAAGTTTGGAGTGGCCTCAGATAAGAAAGGAGAGATGGTGAAATCCGCCTCTTGCCTTTGCTTCTCAGCATGTTCATGACATCTCACAAAGAAAGCTTTGTCAAGAACTGAAGGTCTCATATGACAACATTTGTTCCGTGAAAAGTGAGGAGGTGAAGGGATTTGCTGAATAAATCCAAGTTGTCTGCCAAGTAGAGGAGGACAATATGATTCAAACCCAGGTTTGACTCTGCCATCCACTTCAACGCCAAAACAGAAGTCAATGGGCAAACAGAAATTTCTCCATGCTTGTTTCACAACATCCGCACTCTCGTTAGTAGGTGTTTCTTGGAACCATGAAGGGCCAAAATACCTCCGAGAATAGAGAAAGAACTCTTGATCTTTCAGATTCCACAAGGAATGGAAGACATTGTTCACATTGTTGTTGATATGCACAAGGCCTCCATATAAGTCACCATAACACCGAGTGGCGAGGGTAGCTGCATGACGAGTAGGAGATAGCTGAGGAAAGTACATCCAAGCCCACACCTGGAGGATCCACAAAGGACCATGAGTACCTTTGTCAACGCTCGAAGTAAGATTGAATAAGCCACGATAAAGGTTTCCCAACACGAACTGACCAAGAGCCAATCTTTTTCCTGAGGCCATGAGCTTAGCAAGGTGGAGATACTCAGCAAAGCAGACACGTGAGGGAGGACAAACAATGAACTTGCAGATCAAGCAAAGCATGAAGGCCGTGAGTTCCTTGGCCTCAAGAGGAGCATAAGTGGATTGGGCATACTCAGAGATAAACTTGTTGAAGTAAAGTTTGTCACTAAAAGAGATGGAATAGAGCAAATCTTCAGCTTCATCAAGAGGAGTGGCGCAGGATACCCATTCGCCATCCACGGGAAGGCCTGTGATTGCTGCTATGTCTAGAAGAGTTACCGACATTGGCCCACATGGGAGATGGAAGTAATTCCAACACCTATTCCAAAAGGAACTAAGAGCAGCAAGCAAGGCACCATCATAGGAGAATTCTTGCTTTGATAAGAAGATGAATGACAACAAGTCTTGTTCACGTAGTTGTTCTCCACAATACATGACTATGCGATCCACCCAGGCACACCATTCGGCTGGGCAGTAGGCCCATGACTGAAGCTTGTTAACCCACTTGCGGAAGTCATAATCATATCCTTGGAGAGGAAGTAGGCCACCTTGGTGCAGAGGGAAGCAGTCATTCATCTCAGCTGAAGGAAAACCAGTGAAGAAAGGAGCGAGAGCATCTTTGGGAAATTCTACCTCATGGTAAGACTTAGCAACAAGTTTCTTCACAAGGTCAAGAGTTCTCTCCTCCTCAGAAGATGTCACAAGTTCTCCTACAGAATTAACAAAGTTGTTAAAATACAACTTTTGTTAATAAGCTTGGTGAAAATAAATATTTTTACCACCTTAAAATTATTGCCTAAATTTATTTTTTGGCAAAAATAATTATTATGGCTGCCAAAAATAATTATGGTAATATTTTAAGAAAATAAAAATAATTTTTGGCCATAAAACTACACTAAGGCCGAAAATATCAATGTGCATACCACATGAGTTGTAATTTTTCAACTAAAGTCATGGTATGCTAAAATCCAAGGTTTTTTGGTGAATTAAGAAATTAAACTTAATTTAACCTAAACCTAAATTCCAATTTTTGGCTAAGTATACTAATTTGGCCAAAAATCAACTAAAACCCTAACTTCCTAAGAAGCATGCCGCCCAATTTGCAATTTTTGCAAATAAGGGCTCGGCATGTTAGGTTTTACTAAAATTCATCAATCGGGATGTGCACGTGTGGAATTGAATCTAATTTCATGTGTTTAGGACTTGATTTGATGTAAATGATTGGCCAAAAATAGCAATTTTGGCCGAAAACCCTAAGAATTTGGTAAAGTTGATTGCCGCCCAATTTGCAATTTATGCAATTAAGGGCTCGGCACTTTAGGGTTTTCAAAATTCTATTGAATTGGGTTGTGCACGTGTGAGATTAAACCTAATTTCATGCATGTAAGACCTGATTTAGCGTTAATTAATGGCTAATTTTATCAATTGGGCCAAAATTAGCAAGAATTTTAACCTAAAAACCAAATTTTATGTCGTACAAGTTGTAATTTATGCAATTTGGGGGCTGCGGCATATTAGGGCACTAAAATTATGAAAATTAAGCTTCCTATACTTTTTATTAGGACTTAATTTTATGATTAACTCCCTGAATTTTTGGCTAATTTAATCAATTTGGCCAAAATTTCCAAAATTGCATAAACCCTAGGGACTAAATTGCATAGCCGCCCAAAATTTTCAAAATTTGGCTAAGGGTGCCGCGGCATGCTAGAGTTTATGGTCCTTGTCCAATTAGGTTTAGGGTTTATCTAATCCTAACCTAATTTCATAAGGAAAACACTAATTCCTAGTCCAATTTGGCTTCCTAGACCTAATAGGATTTGAAATCCTAGTCAAATAAGGCCAAATTTGCCGCCTAGGGTACCAAAATTGGGGGTCGATAATTGCAGCCCCTATGTCGACATATTGGGCATGATTTCATGCCATAAAATCCTAATTTCATGCAGCAACATGTTCACCTAAAGATCTATGGTAAAATTTTAATTCCTAGGCCGAAAACTACATAGTTTTTACTAAGGATTTTTGCCAATTTCTTTACTAAATTGATTTGATTTCTAAATCAAATCTTTACTTAAAATTACAGCAGCCATATCACACCAAAATCATCATCAAAATCGACCTAATCATGGCAATCTATGCTAGGGTTGGCGGCATAAAGGAAATTGATGAACTTAAGTACAAAAATTAAAAGTTCATGACCAGTTACCTTGATTTTGTGCCAATTTGGGGTCAATCACCATAGACTTGAGCTTAGGCCATGCTTGAGTTGGTTGGTAGCTGCCATCATGGGAGTTTGATCCAAATTGCTTGATTCGTGCCAAGGATTTGGAAGCCTCCAAGAACAAGGAGTCGCGGCTTGAATTGCTTGGCATGAGAGATGATTTTTGGTGATGATTCTTGTTGTTGCCTTGATCTTTGGAAGCCATTATATCTTGAGAAAGTTGCTGTAAAATTCGGCTAAGTATGGTACCAAAGAAGGGGTGTCGACGTTGGCAAGGAAATAAGAGGAAAAATTTCGGTCCAAGACCAATTTCCTTAAATACAAGCTTAAATTCTTTTAACACAAAGACTTAAACTTGGGGGGGCATTGTTTATACCTCAATTTACAATTGAGGGTAAATTGGTCTTATCATAATTATAATCAAGATGTGTGGTTAGGATTTAATCAAAATTCCTAAAGAAACTAGGTTTCTGCACCACCCTAGTTCAAGTTGAATTAGGAAAGTCTTGTAAATTAATTGCAAGGGCTGAAATTAATTAATTAATAATTAAATAATAATTATTTTTTGAATAATTATTATTAAAATTCTTGTGTATGCCGCTGCTACCCAGGTGAGTGGCACAGAGAATCAAATCGGAAGCACTTTCCTTTGATATTGTTGCCTGCTAGGGAGGCAAACAAGTAAAAAAGGAAAATTGCTTGCCATCTGACCATGAGATGAAAAATACCTCATGGACATACATAGCAAGGCCCAAGTCGTCTCCTAGTCAGAGGAGAGGCCGCCCTTTGCCCTGCAGAGAGATATTTTTCTCTTCCTGCAGGAAGGAGGCAGAGAGCTAAAGTTTGTCAGCAAGAGAAACATCTGTGTACGTGAGAGAGGCATGAGATTTTCAACCTCATACCTCCTCCATATAGTCGACCAACCATAGTGGGAAAATCGCCTAGCCTCCTCCACTGGCGGAACCAAAGGGGGGGCAGCAGGGGCCATGGCCCCCCCTCCACCTAATGAAACATGGTTGTGAGTATGGTTTTCCAACCAAAGAAAATGGTAAATTTGTGTTTTGGCTCCCCATAATTTTTATTTTCTAATTTAGTCCTTTCTTTTTTTTTTAATTTGTCCCCATAATTTTTTTATTTTAAAATTTGGCCCATTGATAAAAAACCGTATCAATTAGCTTCCTTTTATATGTATAAATGATTCATTTTTTAAAATTAAAATTTTAATTTCTCTCAATCTATTCAACGATTATTTTTTTATTTATTGTATTTTTTCTAATTCAAATGACATTAAATTTCTTTGTTCACATTATTATATATTATACTATCTTTAGCTTAACACACACATAGCAATTGAAATATGATGTATATATTATACATTGATTCGTCCCCCCAAAAAAAATTTTCTGGTTCCGCCCCTGGCCTCCTCCCTTCCCCGGGAAGTGAAATTGCAACTTGTATTTTGTTCAATTAAGGACAAAATAGTGAAATTGACCAATCAGAGAGGCTAGAAGCTGCGATTTCTTCTGAGGAGCACACCATGATTACCCTTGAGCTATGTAGATCATTTTGGTAAAATTTCACCTCATTCTGACATCGGAGTAATAACTTTTGCCCTGTTTTCAGTTAAGGACATTTTCAGGAGTGAAACCAAATTCACCATGATAGAGAGCTCGAATTAATTTGGGATTTTTTCTATGATCTTATGGAGATATTCTAAGCCTACTGGTGAAATTTTGGTTAAATCCGAGATCGTTTGCAACTTTTGCATTCTTTTCAATTAAGGACATATGGCTTTCTCACTCCGGTTTAAGCCATTTTCTTAATTAATTATTATTTTCATGATTTAAAGAGCTAAATATGGCCAAATAAGAGTAATTTCGTGGCTTTGATGATTAGAGTTCAATTCATGATGTCAATTGGCCACTACTTAGTCAAATTAGCTAAATTCAGCACAAAAGAAGCAACAAAATCCTACTGCACTGTGATCGGCAGAAGGAAGAATTGTCATCAACTACCCAGGAGGTAGATTTTCGTCTCCTATCCTAGTAAAGTGGTGCCCTTATGTATATCATGTCCTCTCCCAGCAGTTGGATGCAATCAGAAGAAGAAGGAAGCTTCACTGCAGTTTCCTGAAAGCTGTCATCTGCACAGGAGGAGGATTTTGCCTTTCTCAGCAAGGCAATCACATTAAATGCTCAAGCCCAAACCGTCCCCTATATAAAGGGAGGCCATTTTCAGGTTTCAGCAGATTCCGCATCTCAGACATTTCTCCCGAGAAATCAAAAACCATCTCCTACAGCTACAAACTTGCTCCGCGCAAAAAACCAAGCTCCGTGCTTATTTTCTCTCTGGCCCTGCGCCATATTCACTCTTGTTCATCACGAGTTCTTCACTCGTTCATCAAATTCTCCTTGTTTAGATCTTGTCTCAGGACAAACAAACACTCTTTTAGTGTTTTTCTCTTGTTTCAATCTTGTCTCCGGACATACAAACACTGTACACGTGTTCTTCATTCAGAAATAACATATCAGTTTGTTATTTTCTTTTCAATTTCAATTGCAATCAAAGCAGATCTCTCAGATCTGATCCAGTAAGAGAAGAGGCCCAGTTATGAGAAGCAGTTCGTGTGGATCCAATGATTTAGATGCTCCGGTGTGACTTTGATCCAGTCCCCACAATCGTTCTGATCTTTTAATCTGCTGCTCCGCGCACCAGATCCAGTTTTTACAACCTCTTTGTCAATTTCAGCAAATTGACTGGCACGCCCTTACGCTGTCATAAAGAATTCTCCGCGAAAACTCTAGCAAGAGATTTTTGGCACAACAATATCTTCAACATAGATATAATTATTTGTAATATATACTTTGTTTATAGGGAACGAAAATCTCAGCTACGTTGTTCAATCCTAGGATAACAAAGTTTACCGACTATTTGTTTGAAGGACAAGACGTACATCATACCTAGTGTTGCAATCAGACGTACTAATAAGAACTATTCTTATGTTATTGAAGATCTTGAATTTTACAGAAAGTACAAGCGTCAAAGAAGTCAAAAAGTCTGTGATCAGTATGGAAAACTTTTTGCTCAATTACAAACCTGTGAATGATGCAATCCTTGAGGGAGAAAATTTTGCTATTTTTTTTATCTCAAAAAAATGTTATAAATATGGTCAACTTTTAATCATTATTTATCAAATGATATATAATTACGGATACATTAGGATTTGTTCTTGATTAGGATGCAATGTGTTGTGTTGTGAGGTAGTCTATCAGAGGAAACAATTGAAGACTTATTTTAAACCAATCCTATTTATATTAAACAATGATTATTAAATATAGGATGCATCAAAGGAAGGAGGAAATCTATACAATTACAACAAGAATACTAGAATGAAAAATCGAGAATTCAAATTCTCGGTAAGGATGAGTGAAAGGAAAAAGATTGAAGGCAATAAAAAGTTGGGATTGGTTGTATCAAAAGTCGAAATAATTGAAAAAGAAAATCATATTGATACGAAACTGAAGAGAAAGGTCAAGAAGAGGCAAAAGGTTGATGGAAGTAAAGATAGAATTGCAGACGCAGAGTTAATTATGCTCGATGATGATTTGTCAAAACAAGTATATATATGAAAAACCAAAAAAAGGAGCTACAAGAAAGGCCAAGTTAGTCACAATTGATGATGAAGATGATGACATAACATTGGTGAAAATGAAAAATGTTATCAACAAAAATATTAAAGTAGAAAAGATTAGAATGACAAGTTTATTTTCATAGACCATTAAGCATAATTTATATATTTATTATATACTTATACTTATTTCATTTTAGATTATTTTAATATTTATGATTTATAAAGAAAGTGACAAATCTACATCATAAGAAAAAAGTGGAAGAAGTAGATAGCACTTTAGAACAATTCCTCAATCTATCATATAAATTGCAAATTCATTCCAATGTTTTGTGTTCATTTCAAATAATTGTCATGGAAATCAACAACAAAAATTAGCATTGATCGAGAACTTTGTTTTCATAAACTATTAAACAAATACTATTTATTGTATTATTAATATTTAATTTTGAATAGGATATTTTAACTATATAATATTTATAAAAATTATTTTTCATATTATATTATAAATTAATATACCATTTATTATATTTATTTTATTTTAAATTTTATATATTATGAATTATTATTAACACTCGTGCAATGCACGTGCCTTTATTAGTATATACATATATATAAAACAAGTGATTTGTACCTTAATGTTCAAAAGGAACTTGTTATATTTATAATAAGTTTTTCCACGAATCAATGTGTTCAATTCTATGGCCAAAACAAAAAAGTGTTCAATTCATTTTTTCCTTCTTAATTTTTATTGTTGTGATTGTGATTTAGTTCAATTAATTAAGGTGCTCTTGCCGGTGCTAACATAGGATTTTCTGCCATTCGTAATATTTAAAGTTTTATTTGTCAGCATCGATGCATTTATGATTATTGGAAAACACTGATATAAGGGCGTTTATTTAACGACGTTTGGGATTCCCTAAAATTGAAGATAGTGGCGTTCCTAATCCAAAACGCCACTATATAGGGGTGTTTCAGGCTAAAAAAGCCACCATGTTTAATTTTTTCCTAGAAATTGAAATTTGGTAAGAATAAAGGCTAAAATTAGTGGATTTTTTTTCCAAAATGCCACTATATGGGGGCGTTTAAGGATAAAAACGCCACAATATATAATTTTTTCTTAGAAATATAAATTTGGTAAAAATAACGACTAAAATTAATGGCGTTTCTATTCAAAAACGCCACTATATGGAGGTGTTTATGAGTAAATCTTTCCTTAAAAATATAAATTTAGTAAAAATAAAGACTAAAATTAGTGGCGTTTCTTTTTCAAAATGCCACTATATGGGGGCGTTTATGGATAAAAACACCACTATATATAATTTTTTCCTATAAATATAAATATAATAAAAATAAAGACTAAAATTAGTGGTGTTTCTTTTCCAAAACGCCACTATATGAGGCGTTTATGATAAAAATGGCACTATATATAACTTTTTCCTAGAAATATAAATTTAATAAAAATAAATACTAAAATCAGTGGCGTTTCTATTAAAAAAAGTCACTATAACTAAAGTATATGGGGGCGTTTCCTATCTTTAAACGCCGCTATGTGAAAATTAGAAGTACGAAAACGGCATCGTTTCTATCTAGGTAAGGCAGCTGAATCCTTAAATTTCCCAAGTCTTTTTCCTTCCCTCATTCGAAACCCCTAAAAATTTCTAAGTCTTTTTTCTCATTTCTCGCTTATCGTTTCCTTCTCTTCGATTTCGAAAGAAATAGTAGGGTTTCGAAATTCAATAATGTAATTGTGAAAACTAAAAACGTGAATTGTCTGTTTCATATAAATAACATTACTATTTCCCAATATGGATATTAACTTCCAAAATTGTCTGTTTCATATATAAAATTTTAATTTGTTATTTATGCAGTGATGATGTAGTTCCTAAACCTTATGCAAAACTGATTACTGATGAGGGTTCCAAAATCAGTGACTTCTATCCTGTGGGTGAGTCATGTTTTCCTGGATATATATTGTATGCAACTCAGACCAGTTTTTTTTTTTTTGGTGAAACTCATACCAGTTTTGGTCCTATTGAGTATGTCAGAATTTGGTAATTCACCCTTGCAAATATCAACAATTTCTGCCCGAACTTTTTCCTGCCACTCTGGATATAAGGCCAACAACATCAATGTCCATGAAGCCGTCACTGCTATTAAGGGATAGTCTTTATCTATACTAAGTTTGAATCATTCAACTATTGTTATCTTAAGTTGAATTTCAAATGTAACAAATGTAATCTTACCTCAATCCTGTACAGTATATATACTGATTCACAATCAATACAATATAGCTTTTTCCTCTCACTTTTATCACCTCCTATAATCTTATATGGTATCAGATATCCTCTTTGCTTAAACAAAGTCTTTCGATCCTGCTAAAACTCCTCTCTATTTTGAACTCTATGGCCAACTCCTCCTCCTCCAATTCGACTGAGCCAGTGACTGTTGCCTCCTCTACGCAGCTCCCTGTTAAACTTACTCCTCAAAACTTCTCCTCTTGGCGTGCTCAGATCGACTCTCTGCTGTTTGGCCTTGGCCTTTCTGGCTATGTGGATGGTTCTTCCACCCCTCCTTCCGTTGAAATCACTCGAGGTGAGACTCGAATTCCTAATCTGGCACATACTCTATGGCAGCGCCAAGACAAATTAATTCTTCACGGCATAATCACATCTACATCTGAAGCAATTCTACCCTACATCTCTTCATCCACCACCTCCAAACAAGCGTGGGACACTCTCAACAAAACATTTGCCAATACAAACAGATCTCGGGTTCTTGCACTCAAAGATCAGCTTTCTTCCATGAAACGAGAGAATCAATCGGTCGGCATTTACCTCCAATCCATGAAGTCGTTGGCTGATGCGATTAGGATGGCTGGTTCTTCAATCGATGATCATGATTTAGTTCTTCACATCCTTAAAGGGGTCGGCCCTGAATTCAATGATCTCCTTGCTGCTATTCGGGTTCGCGAGACTGCAATTTCTTTTGATGAACTTCATGCTATGTTGTCTGCCCATGAGACTCTTCTTCGACAACAAGATGCTGCTATTTCGGACATCACCATTCCAACAGCCAATCTTGCTCGTCGAACTCCTAATCAAGTTTCCCGCTATTCCAATTTCTTAGGGTCGATCAAATCAGAGATCTTATAGTGGTGATTCCAGGCGCAATAGCTCTTATTCCTCCTCTGTCTCGCGAATCACTTGTCAAATTTGTGACAAGCCTGGACACTCTGCCAAAACCTGTCGACGTGGCATGCAATTCTTCACTGCAACTCCATCGGTTAATCTTGCTACAATTCCTAGCGGTGACAAAAGATCTTGGTGCATGGATACAGGAGCATCTCACCATGTCACAAATGCTTTCAATAACCTGACCTTGGCCTCGGATTATGAGGGGTCTGATAAGGTCATTGTAGGCGATGGCACAGGTTTGACAATCACTCATTCTAGAATTATAGTTTTAAGAAGAAATAATTCTAATTTTGCTTTAAAAGGTGTTCTTTGTGTCCCTAGCATGAACCAAGATTTAATATCTGTATCACAATTTTGCAAGGCTAACAATGTGTTTATTGAATTCTATGATGATTATTTTGTTGTTAAGCATGTGCAGACTCGACAGGAACTCACGAGGGGATTGCTCATTAACGGAGTCTATCAATTGCCAGCCACCATTGCTTCTCCTCCTCAAGCCTTAGTTTCCACTCGTGTTTCACAATCTTATAACTGCAACAGTTTTCATACCCTGCCAAATATATGTTCTTGCAATTATCGATAATGAAACGACGGCCCAAATCACTTCTTTTAGCAGCTTCAAGGATCATTTGCAGTAGGTCCTTTTCTGATGTTCCCTCTTTTTCCTTTACAAACTGCAAGATTAATTCTTTAATTTCTTTCTCTAATCTCCTTGTTTCTCTATTTATTTTAATTGGAAGAAATCTGAAATTTCAAATTTCAGTCAGGAGGTCCAAATCAATAATTAATTTGTAGAATACAAAATGTCGGGGGGTAAAATATCTTGAATTTGAGATGTGTAGGGGGTTAAATATCTTGAATTTCGAAGTTCAGGAGACAAAATGTCCTGATTTGAAGTTTATGGGGCAAAATGTCCTTAACACTATAATTTAGAGGGCAAAAAGGCTAATAAGTGAATAAAAAATAGAAAACAAACGATTTTTACCTGATTCCAGGAACTGACAAATAGAAAACTCTTGCAAATGTGTACTCGATTAGAGATTTAATTTTTAAGAAAATCTCTTCTCCTTTCAAGTAATTGCTCCCAAAACAAGCTCTAGAGATAACATCTCCCGAAAACCTTCTCATATAGTCATCAATTTAAATGTCTGCAACTCCACCTCACTCTCAATCTTGATACTCCAGAATTTCACGACGGAAATTGATGACTCCACCATTAATTTAACCATACCCTACTCATATTAACAGAGTTGCAAAAAATTGAAGGGGTTATGATCAAATCAGGATATAAGGTTTGCCCGAAAATCCAATTGAGGATATAACGTTTCAGGTGGTGACTATTAAGGATACAACATTACGAAAAGGTTACAAATCAGGATAAATTCAGACGGTTCCCAGCGTCTGACCAACACGCACCGTTAAGTGCCAAAGTGGCTGCCACGTCACTGCCACGTGGCATTTTCGGCAAAAAAAATTAAAAAATCAGGAAAAAAAAGAAATAAAAAATATTTTAAAAATAATTAAATATTCATTTATTTAGTTATAAAATTAGGTTTCGGTTGTTTGTAAAAAAGAGACCTTAATTTTTTTTCTTCTTCTTCTTCTCGCGCTTCTCCCTCATTCTCGACCTTCTTCCTGCTTCTCATTATGCCAGCATCTAGTGAATCATCAAGGTCTTCAAGTGGGTTTCAATATGGGTCTCTAGATCTTGACAATTATAGGTTAATATCGGCATCATACCCTGTTGAATGGGATTACGAGGGAGATCCCCTATTTTGTTATTGCAAGCTTATGGCACCAAGATGGACAGCCTGGACCAATGGCAACCCAGGAAGACGATTTTATAGCTGCCCAAAATACAAGGTCAGTATGGATTTAAGTTTTTAAAGTTTTAGAAAGAGTTAGTTTGGTGATGATGAAATGAAGCTGTGGGAAATTTTTGGATTGCAGGATAAAGTTAAATGTTGCGATTTTTATGTTTGGCATGATCCTAGTGTATGTGATAGAGCGAAGGAAATTCTGTTAGAGTTGAAAGGAAGGGAGAAGATGCTGCTCAATGAGGCGAGATTCTGGAAGAGGCAAGCAAAAATTCTGAAGCAGAATGCTGTGGATGTTGTTGAAGCTGAGTTAATTGAAGAAAATACAAGGATGAAGAATGAATTGAAGGTTCTGAAGAGCAAACTAAATGAAGGGAAAAGTGGGAAATTAGTAAAATTTTGGGGTGCTCTGTTTTTTGTTCTTGTAATTTGGTTATTTGTCAATGGAATTAAGTTGTTAATGCAAGGTAAAAGGTCCACCCTTTATGCCTTACCATGACTCTGTTTTACCTGTAAAATTTCTATGTTTCAATTAATGGAAAAAAAGATCATTTTCTCTGCATATCCACTGTCAACATAATTAGATACTAAAAAAGTGGCAATTTATCATACCAGAATCATCAATAATCCATTCATAGACTAAAAAACAGGTTCTGCATACATTAACTACCAACAAAAAAGAGTTGAAATTATATTCAACTCAAAGCCATGAACTACCAAATTCATTATCAAATACAGTTTCAAATTCATTAATTGTTTAGGCTAACACACAAATAAGACAAGTAGAAACTACCAAATTCCCAACAACAAATAACCCTGCCTCAAAACAACTTTTTCTTGCCCTTTTGCCCCTTAGACATTGCACTTTGACTGTCTTGGGCACCAATGACCTCTAATCTAGACCCTTTCTACATGTTTCTCGGGCTTCTCCTCACTGGTCCCTTGCTTGCCTGGTTGGTGGGTATGTTTTGAGCAGTTGGTGTTGGTTTCTTGAACTTTGCCACTGAAGCTGGACTACTTCTTCCTCGTTTTAGGCCATGGTGGTTACCAACACCATCATCCCAGCTGCAATCACCAGTTCTTGGGAGCATTCTCAGAATTGAAGGGAGTGGCCTGGAGGTTGATTTTGAAGGCTGGACAGAGGTAGTGACAGGGCAAGAAGCAGAGGCATGGGTAGGTGTTTGTCTTGGCTGCTGCTGTGGTTGAACAGTGGTCACAGTAGGGCCTTCTACTGTCACTTGGCTGGACACTGAAGCAGGCATAGTTCCATTAGAACTTACTGTAGCAGAAAAGGAGAAATGAGTGCTCATGGTTTGCTGGCCAGATCCATTGAAGATAAAAGAGCCTGAAGCTGCAGCTTCAACATAATCACCAGTTGCTTCTTGACTAGCTTGATGAACAGTGGTGTTCATTTCATCTGTGGCGGTAGATCTAGGCTGGGTTGTCATCTCAGCAGTGGTGTCCTTGGAGAAAAAATGCAGAAAGAAATGGCAAACGCTAAGCTAAGTGACAGAATGAAAAAAGGGGAGGCAACCCCAACTATGACAACAGAATCTTAAATTTTATAATAACTAACTACAAGACAAAAGTTAGTAAATTACCTCAATGTCCTTCATAGGGCAGCTTTTGCTTCTTTTGTTGTGGCCTCTATGTTGACACTTGCTACAAGTTTGGATTTGCCCCTTCCTTGACAAATTAGGCCCATCATCACTATCTTTGGTGGGCTCATCTGGCTTTTTTCTTCTTTGGGTTTTTGGCCTTCAAGGAACTCTTTCAAAAGCTGGAGGTTGGATGGGAAGCATTTGTCCTGATGCTTTCGGCCAGTCAACTCTGCTAGTCATTGGCTCCATCACATTCTCATAGCAACTGAGATAAGTGGAGGCATGAAACCAGCTGCTCACATATTCCTCAACCTTCCCTCTTCTGTCTCTAATGGCACAAATGGCATGTGCACAAGGTATACCAGAAAGTGTATACCTTCTGCAACTGCATTTCTTCTCTTTAAGATCTACAGTATGCCTGTCCTCACCATGTTGAATCTCATATCCAGTTCTTCCATTAAACATAACTTGACAGTGATTGGCAACCCTTGAGTTCTTCTCAATCACATTCCAGATTCTCCTACCCAGATTTCCCTTCCACTTACTACATTCAGTGATCTTGCATCCAATTCTCTCCATCATTTTCCTCCTAATTGCTTCAAATAAGCTGACTGCAGACATTCTTTTCGCAGTAAGTAAAGACCCATTGAATGCTTCACAGAGGTTATTATCCACCAGCTCACACATGCTTTCTTCTTCAAACCATGCTCTACACCATCTATGATGTGGGGGTGCAACCTCCATTAAGTCCTTGTGAGCAAGTGGTCTTTTTTTCTTTAATTCTTCTAAGGCTTCATGGTACTCTCGCAATGTATTTGCATGGGCAATCTTCCAAAAACTCTGCCTCATCTCTCCCCTTTGAACCCCTCTGTGGTAGAAATTCACATATACATGCCTTGCACAATATCTGTGCTCAGCTTTGGGCAGCACCTTGTGAATTGCCTTATCCAATCCCTATTTTCAGTGAAAAAAACAAATACTTGTTAGAGTGAGGTAAAACCTAACCAAATGCATCCAACAAGATAATACAATATTCAACTAACCTTTTGTTGATCTGTCATCAGTGTCCATCCTGATCCCTCTTGCACAATGTCTAGATCTTCAATGACCAACTCCAGAAACCACTTCCAAGTAGTTGTGTTCTCTTTCTCAACTAGTGCCCAGGCAAAGGGATACATTTGATTATTCCCATCCCTGCCAACAGCAACTAGGAGCTCACCCTTTGTCAAACTTTTTAACCAACATCCATCAAGGCCAATAAAAGGCCTGCATCCATCTTGCATACCTTTCCTCAGTGCTGCAAAGCAGACATAAAACCTATCAAAGACAGGTGGTGAATTGGAATTGCCTTCTGGATCTGGATCTGGTTGATGGACTCGCACCAGAGCAGTACTTCCTACAAAACAATACAATATATTATATTAGCAGACAATCTAAAAATATAACTTAAAAATAAATTCTTTATAAATTTAAGCCAAGTAGTTAATTCACCTGGATTTGAACTTCGGATTGCAGCTGCATAATCCCATAACAGTCCAAATTCTTTAGAGTAATTCTGAACCACTTGGTCAAATACTTCCTTCTTAGCCCTTCTCACCATGCTCATATGAACATCTAACCCATATTTCCTCTTCACATCATTGAATATTGTTGATGTCTTCATAAAAGGTTCCTCTCTGATTTGATCTTGGTACAATTCTGCCTAAAACCTTTTTTGTTAGCCTTGGGTTCGAAAATGCCGGATTGCAGTGATGCTTATTATTAAATGTCCTACATTGAAAGGACTGTAGATGCTTATCCCAGGTCCCATAAATTCTCCAAGGACATCCATCAGCCTTACACTTCCCAGTAACCCATCTTTTATCATTCTTGGCCCACACAACTGCTTTCTGCTCATGTAATGAAATTATAGACACTGCATGCTTAAACTGTTCTGCTGTGGTGAACAACATACATTTCTCAATATAAGGCTTTTAAGCTGAATCATCATAAATAGGGTATCTCCCTTTCCCTCTTGTAGCATCATCTTGCATATCTTTTTCATTGTCAACAACTTCACCAAAAACTTCTTCATTATAATACCAATCCTCATCAAAACTCTCCCAATCTCCTTGCCTCTGTCCAGAATCTTGGGAATTGCCTTGATTTCCTTGCCTAAGTGACTTAGCTAGACTTCTTAATTCCCTCAAAATCCTCAACCGAGAGTCAACAAACTCCTCATCATCACTATCTTCACCTAAACCACCCTGCTCATAGTATGCAGGGTCAACATCCACTTGAACATTGTGTAAAGCATCTTCAAGACTGACATCTAGAGTCCCACCTACATCTCCAACATTTACATTAGCTTCCCCACCACCAACAGGTTCTTCTATTTGAACCTCAGCACCTACTTCTTCCATTTGAACCTCACCAGCAAGTTCAGCCTCACCACCTACTTCTTCCTCTCCTAAACCAAAGTCTCCATCATACAATTTTTCTTCCTCCACATTACCATGTACTGGATCATTACCAACCAAATGATCATTACCAGTAACTCGATCATTTCCTTGATCATCATTCTCGATGGCTGTTGGTAGCTGAAGATCATCAGTGTGTGTGAGCACTGGTAGTTGAAGATCACCATTGCCTGGAGGTGCTTGTAGTTGATTATAAGCTTCAACAGGATCATCTACACTATGCTCTATATAAGCATCAACAAAATTCCACATAAGACAATCACTCATCATATCCATTGCACTACCTTCACTAAACACCCTCCTAATTCCATTACCAAGTGAAAAACCCGGCCTGAGATAATAAACATTCTTAATATTTTTATATCCCTTCTCATCAAAGGACCTAAGTAACCACTCATAACTTAAATGGTTAACATGTATCTTAAGATCATCTGCTTTTCCATCCACATATCTCAACCGATCTCCTTCCCATTGTAATCTTCCTTCATGATGGACTCTGACAGTGACAATGTTGTGTTTCATGGCAATCCCTAATAATAAATAAAGTATTTTCGAATTAAAAAAACACTTAAAGACCCAACAAAAACAAGCAACTGTAAAATTCAATTCAATTTAACAACAAAACAACCAATAACAAAGACCCATCAAACCTATATCAACAACCCTAAAAACCACCCACCAATGAAAAACACAGAAAAACCCAGCAACAATACCAAACAACAATACCCACAGAAAACACACAAAAAATAAACCCAAAAATGAAAATTTCTTTTCATTTAAACAAAACCCTAAATCGAACCAACATACCAAGCATAAAGAAGAAATATGGGAATAATCTACATAGAACGATGAAAAAGACGGTGAAACTAACCTCAGTTCCTCGAAAATTCCTGTCGTTTGGCGAAACCAGAATCTCTCTTTGCTCCACGAACCCTCGTTCAAAACGCCAAATTTCACCGTCACTTTCGCTCAAAATTACCTCTTTTACACAAAAAACCTGATCTCAATCGTAAAATAGCAAGGAAAGTAGAGATTAAACTGAGATTTTAATGAGTTTTTGAAAACCCCTAAAAAACTGAACTTTGGGGATTTTTTTTCGATTTGGGAATTAACGATCTGAAGGTTTTTCGGGCTATTTATATGGGCACCCTTTTTTTAATTTTTTAATTGCTTAAATTTTTTATTCTGAATAAATTTTATTTACTAAAATTTCCAATTAAAAAAATTCCACCTGGCATAAATAACAATAAAAAAATAAACTTACTCAGCCTTTACGCGCTTTTACGGCGCGTGTTGGTCAAACGCTGGGAACCGTCTGAATTTATCCTGATTTGTAACCTTTTCGTAACGTTGTATCCTTAATAGTCACCACCTGAAACGTTATATCCTCAATTGGATTTTCGGGCAAACCTTATATCCTGAATTGATCATTTAGCCATTGAATATTAATTGTGAGATTTTAGTTAAGAGGAAGCATACCTTAACTTTATCCATGTAGAATTCTGGAGCAAGGATTTTCCTTTGGTACGCACATTGTGCTCCATTTGAAGCCACAATGCCTTGTCCTAGCAACGGTTCAAGTGCCTTTTCCTGAAGTGAAGTCTTTCCCAAATCGAATGAAGTGTTTATACTTATTTCCTTCACTAAATAAGGGTTACTTATGTGCAAAATCTGTACGTTTCCAATGGAAAACATAAAAGTTGAACCTGTGGAAATCCAAAACATATAATAATTAATGTAATTAAGTACATACCCTATCTATAATTTAAGCCAAAACATAAAATTTATATTGCTAAACTTCAAAGTTTTTTTTTTTTTGGTTAAACTAAACTTCAAAGTTTTATACCATATTGTTCTTTCCATTTGTTCAAGCATGGAAATACCATAGAAGAATAATTGTGGTTATCACTTGTTCTCCTTCTTTTGGTGATTTTAACGATTCCTTTCGTGTTTTCAACATATCCCAGAGATTTCCAAGCAAGATAGATAGAGGACCCTGAATCCCTTACTCTAGTAGCCTGGAACGAAGCCTTTTAGATTTAGGCTTCAAAATCCAAGCATCAAACAGGTGTATAAGCAAGCTAATGACCCCAAGCAAGGGCGTTGTCATTGAGACATTGACGAGAATTGATTGCATTTCCATGACTTCTACTAATTTTACCTTTGCTAGGATTTCAAGTTTAGTAATTCTGAATGACTAATTTTTTTGTTCTATTAATAAAGGTGTAGTTGCCATTGCTAATTAACATTGAATTTAATTTTATTAATTTTTCTTAAATAATAATAAAAATTTTAATTACATATTCAACATTTTTAAATAATTTAACATGTAAATTTTTTTAAGCCATATTTTGTTATAAATATATTTTATTTAGTACAATATATGTATATTTTATATCTATACTATATATAAAAGTACGAATAAGGGGAAACTTTATGTTTTCAGATTGTACCCTTTTTTTCAAATATATTTCTAAATTGCCATTATTAAATAATATTTTTATTATTTCATTATTAAAATAATAAAAATTTAGATTATCCTCATTAATTAGGATCCACGTGGACAATAGGAATGCTCCACATCATCTTTAACATCTGAATTTTCGTCTAAAACATTCTCCAAATCGGTTTAGGAGAAGATCAATTCTGTCCAAAAAATTCAAGGGAAAAATCATCCATCGGAATGACAGAATTAGGTCTCGAGGTAAGCATAAAAGTTGTAGATCTTGGAATCCTCTTTCCAACGATACCTCATTTGCATTTTTCTGAGTTCTGCATCAAAAGTTATGAATTTTCTTCCAAAACTGCTCTTGTGAAATCCTCCTTTAAATAGGATTTAACAATGCTTGCATCATGACTGAATCATTACTGCATCATAATTACTGATTGGACTTGAACTCCTTCTTTGGGCTTCCATATTAACGAATTGGGCCGAAGAATATCAGATTTAGACTTCAAGACGTCTGCCTTGGTAATTTGGTTTCATGGACTCAAACGAGTCTAATGGGCCTACTGGGCCGAAATGAGACAAAATCAATAATTTCTCCAAATCTATTTCTATATACTATATATAAAAGTACGAATAATGGGAAACTTTATGTTTTCAGATTTTACCTTTTGTTTTTTCAAAAATATTTCTAAATTATCATTACTTTTTTTAAAAAAAAAACAAATTGCCATTACTTAAAATTAGACTTTTATGTTTTATATATATTATTATATTATTATTGGCCAACCCAATTTCTACTATATATATTATTATTCACTTATGATTTAATTTTAAGTTTAAATATTACCCAAACTATTTTTTATATATTTATAACTATTTATCTAAATTATTAACGATGATAATAAATATGTAGCAAAAAAAAAATGATGATGATGATAAATATATGATTGTTGCATTTGTAATTTTAGTATCATTTGTCTTAAACGTATGTCCATAAGATATGATGGCCATGAAAAGAGTTTGAATTTTTCTTCATTTTAAAATTTATGTTATTTTTGCAATTATATAAAAAAAAACTACCATCTAGGTATGGTATTGATAACTTCTTGTTGTGCTTAGGGAATTTCATTTTCCTTTATCACTTTTTTTAACTTAATTTCTTCATTATTTGCATTACTATATTTGATGATTTCTTAAAACGATTTTTCAAAGGGAGTAATGTTGAATGAATGGAGTTCAAATTGATAATATGCTATGTGGAGGAATGCTGAATGGAGGAACTCTGTTTGATAATGTGCTTTATATACTACCGAGTGGACGAGCTCAATTCGAATATGTATATGTATATACTATCAAAGGGAGGAGTTCAATATGGATTATATATGCTTGTACGACTGAACGGACGAGCTCGATCTAAAAATGGAAGAGTTTAATATGAATGATTTATATAGTAATAAATGGGGGAGCTCAACCTAATAATGATATATAATTTTATAGAGAGATTGTCGACATTTCGTACTATAGTATCAACAAATTATAGGGAGATTAACAAAATCTCACAGAGAGGTTATCAAAAATCATAGGAAGGTTACAGAATTTCATAGGAAGGTTTATTAAAATTTCATAGGAAGGCTTATTAAAATTTCATAGTTAAGTTATCAAAGTTTCATATTTCATAGATAAATTATCAAAATTCCATAACGTGGTTATCAAAATTTAATAAGATAGTTATCAAAATTTCATAAAGCTAATCTATCAAAATTTCATAGATAGTTATCAACATCCACCTGAAAGCTAAAACTAGTATATATGTATATATATATATATATATATATATTTCGATATGTATTATATAATATATATTAATATATAGTAATACGGGCCGGGCCGGACTCGGGCTTTTTGAAGGAAACCAAAGCCTACCCTGTTTACGAAACGGACCTCTTTCTTTGTCCAAAACCCGACCTTCGGGTCTTAAACTTTTATCCAAACCCTCCCATTTTTCGGGCGGGCCTTCGGGTCTAGGCGGGTACCTGGGCCCTTGAGCAGAGCCCACTGAAATTTGTATTTCCTTTGAAATATATAGACAAATAAAGGTAAATTTGTAAATTGACACACTTGAAAGAAAATTTTAAGATATTTATTGACCCTATAAATTGAAAGTTTTATGATATTGACCCCATTAAAAGATTTGAGTATTTTCACTTTTAACCCATATTTATAACCTATATCTAGATTTTATCTTAGTATTTTCATCTTAACCTTGACTTTAAGAATTGTTTAAGATTATATATAAAATTTCTATATTTATTTATATACACTAGTTTTACATTTCATATGTGTTACATATGACCCAACACATTTACATTAACGACATTTTGAATTAAATGATTAAATTTCTTAAATGCTTTCATGAATAAAATAGATTGACATGATTGACTCGAACATGAAACCCCTTTAAAAATACTTTCTTTATAGGAGGGATCAACTTTTTACGAATATAATTTAAAGAAAAATCAACGGTTAACCAAATACAATTAGAATTTTCTAATATGTTGACTTATTTAACTTATCACATATTGATCTTAATTTACTATACCACCACCGATTGACCTTAAATTACTAATTCAACCAACCCTATACAAGGAATTAAATCTAATTATTTGGTATGTCTAATTAACGACTAAATCTATATATTATAACATAAAATTAGAAAATGCAACAAAAAATGTAATAAGTTTTTGACCCCACTCAAAAATGCCCTAGCTACTCTATTGCACTATATAATGGTTTTTTCTATTCACAAAACTCGAACCTGAGATCTTAATTAAGGGAAACAAGTGTTAAATCACTTGAACCAACCACATGTTCGTATATCAGATTTCTTCATAAATACTAAAACATTGTGAGGCCATTTTTGTTCCTAAAGTCTTCAAGGAGATACTGGATATGAAGTTTTTCGTCATGTATAGGATGGACCAGCACTAGTTAAAGGTAGAAATTATCGTTTTGCAAAGTCAATTTCATTGTACCAATCACTAAATGGAGAGTGTTCAAAATTAGCTAGTAATTCAAATTATACTGAAATCTCAAAGGCCCAACTTAAAAAAAATAAAAATAAAAAAATGAAAAAAAACTCAATTAAGGACCCAATTTTCAAAAGGTTAACCTTTTTAATAAAGTCAAATAAGTCTAAAATACTATAAATTTTCAGCCACATGAGCTAATAATTTAAACGACATACTGACATGGCAAAACAATGCATTAACATAACATCATAAATGTTGACACATCGTCGTTTCATTTCATCACACGGTTTTTATTATGCGTGTTTCCCACGCCTTGTAAAATCTGATTGGAATTAATTGACTTTAGTCAAAAAGGTGGAGCCTGGATTTAACCTCTTATAAAGTTGGAGCCTTAATTAAGAATATTTCAATAGGTCAGGCCCTAATTTAAGATATCATCCTTCAAATAAAGATTCGAGAAAATTGATTCGTGCAAACAAGAGTCCTTCATTTTGTATTGAATACACCATAGGATAAGGCAATTGATCAATGAAATGATATCGTTAAAGACAAAATTTATCAATTTCGTAGGGTGAATTTTAATCTGTTATCTTCTCTGCTTGGAAGGGATTAGTTTTAAATCATCAAGACCTGTAAATACTCTTTACTTCAAAAAGCAAAAAATAATTTGACAATTTCATTGTAGAGACTCACAATTAAAACCCAACGGTAAACATTCAGCAAATTAGAATAGAGTCAATAGAAAGCTAAAATATTGGAGAGTTCAACTCACTGTGAATAATCCGACAAAGTCATGTGGATTTGTGGATAAGAACTTGCCAAACCCGAAACCCCATTCAAAATGCCGGTGCCGAATTTTACCCTCTGTTCCCATTTTCCTTATTTATTTTTCGTATCCTCTTTTATTTTCCAGGTGAAAGTCTCTCTCTCTCTATATATAGCTATCATTCATCTATTAGGAAGAGAGGAAGAGAGAGACAGAAAGACAAATAAGGAAATTCTAATGATATAAAATATATGCTCGTAGGCTGTGAGCTATATACTGCTGGACATCCACTCCTCTTTAATTTATTGCTATATGGCCCATGCTCGGCAGCGGGGTATTTATGCAGCTCATGTTAATAATGGTTCTTGATCTCATTATCAGTTTTTCGAGGAATATGAGAAGCAATCTTAGACCATTGCAAATGTGAAAATAACATTAAAAATTCAGTGGAAAATGAAGACCCAGAAATTATAAAAGAAATAAAAAGAGGCAAGTGTGATAATTTATAAAGTAGTAAAAATGAATAATGAGGTGAAATATAGGACCACTTCAAAGAAGGATGAGTGGATGACTTTCTTCTGTGGCCATAAGAAAGCTTCATATAAAAAAAATATTTGTTGTAATCTCTGACTAGAGCCAAGGAGTGAATAAGAATTTTATTTCTTGGTTTCAAATTTTAAAAGGGATGGTCTCCACCCTATATATATATATATATATATATATATATATATATTATAAAGAAACAATAATTATAAAGAAACAATAATAGTAGGAAGTGAAATGACAAAAAACCCAATCCAACCCTCTCATCTCATGATTTGGAGAACAAATGAGGGAGGGTATTTAGGTCATTTCATGTTCAAGTTTTTCGTTATTTGGATTGATGATTGAAGGTATTTTGGAAATTTTGTGAAAAAGTTACTATTTGTGGGTCTCATTCTCCATAAACTAATATTTTTTGTCGAATTATTTATCTAATGATCCTCATACTTTTATGATTTATGCTATTTAGTTCTTTACAATTATAGATTCGACGATTTAACGCTTTACCTTTTATTTTTGTATTTTTTTTACTATTTGTCCGATTAAGGTGATTCAAGCGTCTATTAAAAGGTAATTTCATGATCTACAAATTTCATTTAAAACTCAAAAGTCAATTTTAATGTTTTAATTGATCTAAAAAATGCTTTTGAAATTTTGTGGTTTTGATTGCCGGTTAATTTAATATCGTATAATTTTTTGTCCACATCTCCGATTGAAGTTATTGAAGTGTTGGTTAAAATGTTATTTCATGATTTACGACTTTCATAAAGGACCCGAAAGCTAAATTTGATCTATGAGTTTCGTGAAGGGTTCAAAAGGGAATTTTTATGTTTCAAGATCTCCATTAACAAAAATTTTCTTATTTGGATTATTTATCAAATGACCCTCATATTTTTCTACTTTAGACTACTTAGTTCTTTACAAATTCTATCTAATCAAACATTTAAGCTTTATTTTTTTATTCTTTGTTCTATTTGTCCAATTAAGTTGATTCATGTGTCTATTAAAAGGTAATTTCATGATCTACAAATTTCATGAAGGACTCAAAAGCAAATTTTTATGTCAATTCAAAAAAATGCTTCCTAAATTTGGTCGTTTTGATTGTTGGTTTATTTAATACCATATAATTTTCGATCCACATGTCCAATTAAAGTTATTCAAGTGTTGGTTAACAGATTTTTGTATAATCTACGACTTTAATGAGGAACCCGAAAGTTTATTTGATTTACGAGTTTAATGAAGAATTGAAAAGGAAAATTTTTATGTTTCAAGATCTCCATTAATTAACAAATATTTTCTTATTTGAATTAGTTATCAAATCACCCTATACTTTTCTATTTTATGCTACTTAGTCCTTTATAAATTCTATCTTACTCGATTTAACACTTCATTTTTTTAATTTTCTTTGTTTTATTTTTGTCCAATTCAAGTAATTCAGGTGTCTATTAAAAGGTAATTTTATAATCTACAATTTTCAAGAAAGACTCAAAAACTAATTTTTATATTTCAATTTCTAAAAAATGCTTTTGAAATATTGTGATTTCGAATTGACAATCTATTTAATATCATATTATCTTTTATCCAAATATCCGATTAATAAAGATTCAAAAAATCATTTTTGAAAATTTTTGATCCGCATCAAATCACGGGCCAAAAAACTAATATACATATATAATATTTTAGACTAACAACTTTGATGAGTGATAAATGCAATAATAAAGAAATGGGTACATGGGGCTGGGTTTACACCGGTAAAATTATGGAAAATATTGATTCCAAAAAAATTCTCAATGGAAAAAGCTAGGTCCATCTTTGCAATCAATGATGGTTTTGCATTGATAAATCCAAAGTCCAAACTTTCAAAGATTGGAAAGGGATAGGAAAACCCAGATTTTTTTTATAATTAATGTCTTAGAAATCAATTTGCAAGTTGGAGTTGATTTGAAGGAAAATCACCAACTTAATAATGTTTAAAGCAGAGCCAGGAAAAAAATAGAGGGAATTGGTGAGAAAAATAAAAAATGCAGAAAGATGGAAAGAAAGGGAACAAGTTGAGCATGGAGGTCAATGACCATTTGTTCTTCGTATTGAGACAAAAGGGAAGTTTGTATCCAACATGTCGAAACGTTCAGGTCCGGGGAACCCTGTCGAAACGACGTTGGTAAATGGATTCGTCACTAATCTGTTTTCTAAGGTGTGATTAGTCACCTATCCAATTATTAAATCTAATATTAATCTAAGCTTGGCGAAGGTAATACTAAACCTAATACAGTCTGCTTAACCAGAGTTTATGGGTTCGGGAGTCGGTTACGCTCGGGGAAGAATTAGCATCCCCGAGACGCCCGTCAAACGACGGTACCTCTAGCCTAAACTGAATCTAATGGGTTAATACTAAAGGTTGCTTTTAAATCTTGATTATTAGAGGAAAAGGGTTATAAAGAAAATAAAACCATTTTTGAAACCAATGTCGAGAATTCAGAGAATGTAATCGAACAACGTCGGTCAATTCTGTTACGATTCTTTTTCACTATTTGTTCTCTTGTTGAGTCCTTCGCATCGGGAAGAAATTTTGAAAATGATGTGACAAAATCTTTTACCATCTTTGTTTTTGAAAAACTTGATCAATTTTATTAATTTCCAAAATCTTCTTTTGGATTGCTTGATTAAGAAAACATTCTTTTTTGAAAACGCTTACCTTGAAAACTCTTGAATTATCCATTTCTCGATTTTTGAAAATTGAATAAGAGAACACTGACTTTTGAAAAATGCTTTTCGGAGGAAAATGATCTTTTTGTATTTTCTTGATTATACCTAAAAGGGAAGGAAAATGAATGCAGATGATGCATGAACTAGTTCATTTTAATCATGTGATCGATAAAGTGGGGTTTACTCGAGTCAACCATTATGAACCTAGCCCGACCCCAGGGATATTCGTAAAGGTTGTTCGATCTCGGAGCGAAATCCGGGAGGTTGTGCTCATGCATCTTTACCCGGAATTCACCCGTCATAGTAAAAAACGACACTTTATAAGTCAGAACATATAATAGTGGCGTGTAATGCAAACAGTTTAAACATACAAATAAGTATGATATGCATGCAGTTGAAGTCTATTTCTACTAAGTTATTACAAACCAAAGTCCGGTTGGACCAAATTAACAAATTAATAAAAGCTAAGGAGAAATAAAAACTTATGGGCCGGACTGGGTCTACAGGGGACCGTTTTCTTGCACACTAAGAAGATCATTAGCGAAGTTCAGGAGACATATAGACAAATCAAGATGTAAATCTAAATCAAAAGACCAAAACAGGAACAATTTGAATCCAAGCTAAAGGAAAATAATCGAATCTAATTTTTAGGAAATCAAATCTTTAGACTGAAAATCTTAATTCCCAAATTAAAAGTCATTTAAAAGGATTCACTAATTTCTTTTAAGTTAATTTCGAATTTGGAAAATTGGGTTTTTAACTCCAAGCTTTGTTTTTTTCCAGAATTAAAAATGACCCAAAGTGTCTTAACATGTCATCCTCAAGTCATTTTTTAATTTAAGGAAAAATCATAACTTTAAGTCAAAACCTCAATTTTTCAAATCCAAATTAACTCGATTCGAAATTATAAAATCAATTTAAATTACTTCCAACTTGATTATCAAGATTTCAAAATCAAATGGTCATGACAAACACAAATTTCACTTAAAAAGTCAATCTTTTAGCCTAAATCCCAATTTCCATATTTAATTAGCATAATTCAAAAACAAAAAGACACAAATTAAAATACCAATAATGTAAATCAAGCACTCAATTGCAAAATTCTAGCATAATTTCTAAAATCAGGGGTCAAATTGAATAAAGCAGGGATCAAATTGCATTAAATCAGGAAATATACCTTAAATTAAGGACTAGGGCGCATAAATCAAAAATAAAATCTTAAATCAGGGATAAAATTGAATCAATTAACAAATAAGATACTAAATCAGGGAATATATTGAAAACGGAACTAAGTTGCAAGCTTCATGTGAATTAATTAATAATTTATAGGACCAAAATGCATCAAATTAAGAATTAAATTAAAGGAAATTAGAAACCATACCTGAACATGGGTCAGGCCTTGGGTATCTGGATCTAGGTCTTGGATCACTATAACTAGATAAACCCTAAAAAGGGTTTCAATCTTCTTTTTCCTCCATGAGCTGCGCTGGAAACCCTAGCTTCCCTCCACAGTGCCGCCCCCATCAACTCTCTCATCCTTCATCACCGTCGACAACTGAAACCACCGTCGATGGAACCCTGACCCTACCGATTAGCTCTTCTTCTTACCCTCTTTACGAGTCAAAACCTCAATTTTCTCCCAAATCGATCCTTAACTCTATAAACCAAACTAACTCCGAACTAAAAAAAAACCTTTCTCGATCTAGCTAACTCCGCTGTTTGATGAACCCTTTTTAGAGAGAGACCCGATCTCTTTTTTTCTATCGAGAGAGCATCCCATGCCCCTCTTTTTTTACCATTTTTTAGAGTCCCCTGTCGAGAGTGGTGTGTGAAAATGTAAAGGGTGTGAGATTTTCCAGTGGGTGTGTGTTCGGGCGAAAGAGAAGAGTCAAGAGTGGAGAGTGGTGTGTGATTTCTGTGTGTTTCAGTGCATAGAGAGTGTGAAGTTCGAGAGAGGGGTTGTTGTGGTGAATGGAGGAGTCTCTAGAAGTTTTTCTTTTCTGTGCAGTGTGTAGATGGATTCTGTCAATGGAGGAGAGGGAAGATAGGAATATGAGAGAGAGAGAGGATCTGTCGAGAAAAATCGAGATGAGAGGGAACGTAATGTCCAGAATGTCTCTGTTATGTGGGAAGGTTTTCGTTTTTTAGAGGGTGAAGGGAGAGAATCGAGAGAGGGAATCTTGTAGAAATTTTTCTGTGTAGTGTGTTGATGATGGGAGAATCTGGAAATGTCAAGAAGAACTGGTAGAGAGGTGAATCGTCTGCGGGTGAGTGTGAGGCTTTTTTGTGAAAGGGTGTCAGGTGAGAGAAGAATTGAGGTCCAGGTGTGGGAAGGTTCCAGAGAGAGGGTGAGGGTAGTGTTTTTTCATTCAGTGAATCTCCTCCCCTTTTTTAGCTAACTGATCCTTCTCCTTTGTAACAGAAGCCTCCTTGGGATCAGGATGCGGAGCTGGCCAACAACCCTGGTGAATCGAATTTTCGCCATATTTTGAGGTAAGGCCCTTTTTCAGTTCTAATCCAATTCCTGTAAAAATGTGTAATTCCAACTGCTGACCAGTCGGTTCTCTTATCTCTTTTGGCACTTTGCAGGTGGTTGAAGATGATAAGAACAAACTGAGGTGGCAGAGGAGGGAGCTGGCAAGGGATCCTATCAGGTAAGTTTTCCCATCCCTCTTTGTAACTGCCATTGGGAAATTTGTTTGATGAAATTTGTAGCTGCTTGAAATTAGGTCCATTGTATTTGCTGTATATTTGGAATTTAATGACCTTGTGCTTGCTGTTGATACTGCACTGAAATTAATTCTGATGCCCATGTGTCAAAATGCTATTTTCACTGTTACCATATACATTGTCGTTGCCAAAGCTTGTATTTGATTCTCCTTGGTTCAGCTATCTTGTTTATGTTTTAATCTTACTATGCAAAGATGCATGTTAGATGTGGAGGCATAAGTGTTTAATGCTCTTTGGAATTATAGTTCATAATGATGCATTTTCCTTGTGTCACTAAACTTGTTTCAACTATCTGTTTTTGCATGGAATATCCCTTGAACAAGTATTGATGCATCAAAATGTGCTGTGGAGGTCGACAAGTTCAACCAAAATACTTAGAGTACTAAGGCAAAGGATTGAAATGGGACAAATCTAAGGAAGCACAATATACTCGAAGAAAAAGGATCGATTAAATGAGAAACGAAGGGCCTAAGGATAAGTCGAATCAT